>RPOG01004640.1:0-41936 GCA_008086565.1 Thalassoma bifasciatum
AGGGATTCATGAACCACAGTTTTAAAATCACTGCCTTGTTCCGTCAGACGCTTTGAAACAGTGAGGGTATATCTTTTCAGAGTGCCTGTTGTTGTGGAGAACCATCCAACCATACTGATGTGAGATTTTAATGGCCACATCTGAGCAGGGACTCACAGTCTGATGGCTCAGAATAAGCTGAGTCAGCCTTAGGCTGTGGCTCCCAAACTACAGTGAGAGTCGACAAAGTGGGTCAGGAAAAGCCAAGCTGTGAATCACTCGTCTGTGGTCTCAGCAGAGGGCACAAGAGAGCTAATGACTGAGAGAGAGAGAGAGAGAGCAAGAGGGAGATAGGATTAATCTGAGGCCTGTTACAGTCACCATGGAGGAGGCCAAACTTAAGGCTCTAACCATGATGACGCACTACAACTACCAAAATAAAACACGCTAACTTCACCTACATTTACTGACCATCGAATGTGAACGGTGGGGATAAAACCAACAGAAAGAAACATGAACAACTGTTGCAGAGACAGGACTGAGTTGGAACAAAGTTTGATCATATTTATTTATGGATCAAACACTGGGTTTGGTGAGTGTGAGGGAATAAAAATTGTCTTGAAGCAAAGGATTACAACATGCCAGCTCACCTTAGTATCCAACATTCAACATGTATTTTCTGTTTTTGTACGTTAAGAACTTTACTAATTATTTCCTTTTGGGTCCACAATGACTTTCTTTGAATAAATGTCAGTATGGCATTTGAGCAATCACGCATCAAAAGAACATTTCCCACAGTGTCTCGGATTTCCTATCCGACAGTGAATTGAATAACAGCTGAAAGGACTGCCAGAACATGATTTTTGACATTCATGACTCCTTGAATTTAACTTCTGCAGGAACATTACAGTCTATGCTCAGGCTTCAGGCTTCAGTACCTTTTAAGGCTGTTCTGTAACCAAATTAAGCAAGTCCCTTACACAAACACAAGACTATAATGCAAATCCCATTTCATTCAGGTGATTGGATCACTCCTCACACTTCAGACACCTCTCCATTCAGTGATTAGGTCATTTTACAGCCCAACTCAAACATTCAGTGGATGAGAAGAACTGTGGGGGCTGTGAGCTGACCAAACGTGAGATAGGCCTGTGAGATAACCCATGGCCCATGCTCTGAAGGACTGAGAGTGTATGTGTGCACACTTTCTACTTATAATAGAGCTGAAAAGTTTGGAATTTAAAAGAATGTTTAATTGTAATTGTTGATCTGAGGGAGAAAGTGGTTGGTCTGAACTTTATCAACTCAGGCAAACTTTTTCCCTTTGTATTTCTGAGAGAAACTGTTTCAGGGTGAGTGGATATCATTAAGAGGCAACATACTGACACACTGCAAGCACTCTACATTCACATTTGTTTTATTCCAGCTTCTAAATTAGGGTCTCTTGAGTAACAGATTATAATGCAACACACCCACTTTCAATTTAACAGCCTGAAACTCTGCAGTGAGGAGTCAAACCTGTGTGGTGAGGAAATGAGTCATTTTATTTGACTTATATTTATTGTACTAATATCTCTGGTGGTTCATGATGCTGTAATGTTAACATAATGTAATCCCAGCATGGCAGCAGCAGCTGCGGCATTAGCTGCACAGTCGTCTACCATCTTGCCACGTTCCAGAGAATGGGGGGGCGGGGTTAACAGAGGACTGTCCACACAGTTGAATAAGCCCGACGCCTCCCGAACATGATTGGTCCACCGATTCTTCCGCCCCGCCCCTGTTTGAATAGCAGCGCTCTCATTGGTTGAGAAACCTGTCAGTCATTAAAGGGACGGCGCTTGTGTGAGCCTGAGTTTTATGAGGCTGGAGGTAGAAATTTGATTTCTTTCTGACTGCTGCAAGTACAGCCCTCGGCCACTTCAGCCCATCTTCTACAGAATCCACGCAGCCCACTTTCCTGTGACTCGCCATGGCTTCAAAGAAAAACGCTAAAGTGAGCGTGAAAGCTAAAGGTGCGTGGCAGCTCTCTTTCTCTCTTCATGTTGTTGCAGTGATGGATTCAGCTCCGAGTCGCGGGGCCTTCACAAAGTTAGCGCGCGGGTCCGGCTGTTATTTCATTCAGAGCTGTTTCTCCTCTCACACTGGAGGCTTTAACTCTCAAACCGTGTGTGTGTGTGTGTGCTCAGTACAAGCTGCTTTAGCCGCGAGGTTACGTAAACGTGCTGTGTGCTGCATGTAAACAGAGTTTTATTCAAGCTCCTTCACTGAAGCGGAACGAGTCAACACATTATCTCACTCTAACACACAGCTCCTCTTTAAATGTTAGCATCACAGAATATAGCATTGCTTTTTATATAACATTTTCCCACTCTGTTCACGAACACACCAGCTGTTTATCTTCTGGTGACAATGGCGACTGCAGCTCGTTGGGATTATAGTGGAAAACCGGCTCTCACGACAAGGTTAGAGCTGCCCTGTTACGTGCGCGAGGCTTTCCCAGAGTTCCCTTCGTGAGCCTTTTAACAAAACCTCAAAATGTGGAAAGAAACGCGGCTTTTATTTAATCTGATAGCACTCCTCCAACAGTACCAGTTTCTGTGCAACCAGGCACCCCGCCCCCAATTCAGGCGTCCCCTCTCTAAATGCTCACGTGTCAATATAAGATGCCGTGGGTGGGGTTATACGTGGCTCGTGGGGGTCTCCGTCAAAACTCCAGCTTCGTGCAGGGATTCATTATCATATCCCCTCTTTGTGAGAGATCGCTGATGTTGTAATGTTGCATAACACAGCTTCAAAAATGGCCTCCAGTTAATGCGCGTCGTTGGATCACTCCAACAACCACAAACACAAGCAAAGAAGAGCGCACATGGTGCACCCATGAGTGAGGGTAGTTTAAAAAAACCTTTCCCCTGAATAAAAAGATGACTACATATCTGGTTGCATGTGGAAGGGTGGGAGTTTTGACGCGTGGCCGTGGGAAACATCCGTGATCCAATTGTAATATTCAAATTATAAGAGGTGCGCGCTGCATCCTGAGTACATAATGTTCTTTACTGGCTCTGCACCCTGAGGTCCCCACATTACAGCATTTTAACTTACAGATATTCAGAGCTCATTCTCTGGACCTCTCACTCTGATACATAAGTAAAAATGCAGGTTTGGATCGACCTTTTGTTTTCCAAACGCGCAAGACGCACTGGACTCTCCAATCTCCAAATGAATGGAGGTGGAAAAGTAGCGGCTCACACACATTATTCACCATATCTAGAAAGAATGCATGGCAATTTCTGAGTTTTATCCTGATTTTCAGAGTCCATAATGTTAAATGTGGTAGATCAAAGGGCAGGGAGTCGTTAGAAAGCGCAGGGAACAAAATGTTCAGTTGTATGAGCCTTTTTGCGTTGCCCCGCCCCCCAAAGCAGCATGTATGTGTAGTTCAACAGTCCATGCTGCTGATCATAACGACAGACAGTGGGTCTTTGTGAAATATAACCTCTTTGACAGACACACTGGTCCTGATCAGTCTGCATTCTTATCCCTGACCCTGATATTCCAGCTCTTCATGCACACAAAACTTTTCAGCACGTAACTCCATGTTAATGTGGTTTATGTTTGTAAAAAGAAGGTGAGTTAACAAAGAGTGACAGAGTAAGGCTTGTACGCTTAGACTTAATTCATTTGTGTTACAATGCTTCACCAAACATTGAATGTAGCTCATCAAATATTTGATTTGTGCTCACACAGTCAAGCCTCAAAGTGGCGAGTAAACAGTGAATTCACAGTCACGTGATCAAACATGCCAGTAAACAGTGAGGAGGCTCCACGCTGACATGTGTACAGATACTCTTTCTTTATTACTGATTGAGTTGTCTGGTTACGTTTTACTTTATCCCGTTTTCTTTAAACTTTCCTCAGATCTTCTTCCTGTCTGTCCTCTTGACTTCTCTACATCATGTTTCATTTCACCCCCCCAGACCTCCTCCTCCCCCCTCCAAAGGGCTGGAAGTGTGGAAAGCTGAAAGGGTAACGGCTCTGTCTGCTCCTCTGGGACACACGTGTGATGCTGTGTCGTGTTCCTTGCATTTGCAGAGTGGGGTTGTTTTTTTATTTCTTCAGTCCCGTAGACGGAAACATCACCATGTCACCATGCATGAAACTGCTATGCTGTGTGTTTTTGTGCTAGGGGGTTGAGTTTGGTTTGGTGCTGCGTTTACAAAGAATTTAACAGCACGGAGGCATGCATTTATTCACCAGGTTTGTGTTTTTAGGAAAGACTTTTACAGGTCTGTAAAACTTATCTGTGATTGGAATTAACTGCTCATATTACATTTAGTTTGTGTTCATCAGACAAGTTAAGGGAACATCAGTTAAATAATCTTTAGCATTTAGTATAAATTGATGTTTGGACTCTTCGTTAAAATATATCGTTGCTCTGAATGAAAACAACAAAACCACTACACAATAAAAATGTATTACAACTTAAACTGTGTTAAAGGTGCATACAGATGAAGAGTTGAAGACATGATTTATAAGTTTACAAATTTGAACGATGCATTAAAAAAGATTAAAAAAGATTAAAACTGTCATTATTAACTGGTTTCCTTAATTGTCATTCAACTATTCAAATTTATCGATTCTGATTGGTAAATGCAATGATAGAAACAGACATAAATATGGCATATCAAGTCAAAAGTTGATCAGGAAAAACTGAAACCTCTGAACTCTTGTTCAAAGCATCTGCAAATATTTTAATGCGAATGATACACTGTTGAAATGACTGTCCTAAAAGAGCAGTGTTTTTTTTTTATGTATTTGTTCAATCATCTTCAGAGGCACAGATAGAGATGTTAAATAAAAAGATATGGTAGGATAAACAAGTAAATTGTACACATGGGAAAAAAAGGCTGAAAATAGAAACAAACCACTTAAATTAATGAAAAATTAAGTATATGTGAAATGACTAACACTGCCAAGCATCAGATATGCTAATTCTTTGTGTTTGGCTTGTACATGTTTTTACCAAAATGGATGCATCCGAACTATTTGGAGCCTCCTGAAAAAAAAAATATAAAAATTTAATCAAGTTTAAAAACGTGGACTACATATTACCCTACATTCATTTAAATATTCGATTTTTTTTTTCATTTTAATCATGTTGGTTAAGTTTTAAGGCCAGTGAAAACCAGAAATCTAGCATCTTCAAATTCAACACATATTTCATTAGATCAATAAAGGAAAAGGTATTTAAGATTTGTTTTTTTTATTCCACATACAACTCCAGTGTTGTTAACCTGCTGAAATGTTTAGCCATTCTTTTAGCTGCTGCCTCTTTCTCTTTGGTGGCCCTGAAGTGCAAAACACAAGGGTATAACAGAAAATACAATGCCCAGTCAGAAAACACAGTGACATTAACCAAGACAAATAAAGTAGGTTCTCTTAGGCCCTGTTTATGTGCCAATGAAAAAAACAAAACAAAAGCACAGTGAAAAAAAAAAACTACATTAACATTGAAACCCACAGGGACTGAAAATACTGCAGTGTGCTTACCTAGCCTGTAGATGGTGATATAGCTGTAGGAAGGGTACATACGACATTGGTTTAGCAGCTGAAGAAGAGGTGAACTTATCAACTGACGCAAATGCTTTTCCGCTGCTTTGTGCATGGCCATGCTACAACGAAAGTGTAATGCACGCATCCAAAGTGGGGTGTGATGTCACAACTCCACTGAAAATGCCAGTTTACTACATACACGGCAACGTTAAAATAGCATTTCAGAAAAATTCAACTCCGGAGCTGTTTTTATAAGTTTCCTTCTCAGGTTAGCTAAAAAGCTGCTTCTGACTAAACAAGAGGCCAAAACACAACGATGCCTTTGTGTTTCACTTGTCACTAGGTGACATGAATGGCCCTGATAGGACTAGTTAGTCCTCTATCAAAGTTTTATTTAACAGCACTACATATGCTGTCACAGGTAGTGCTCATACATTGAAAAAAAATCAACCATGTCTTCTAGGTTAAGGTGGACAGGTCAAACCAGTGGTGATTCATGTCACCTGAGGGCATCTACCTTTTCTTTTCTGGTTGATGCCATCGTGATTTCTGATTTGGACTTCAGGGCCACCTTGTTCTCTTGCTCCTCTGCTGTCTGCATGTTGGAGCTGAGCAGAGTATGCTGACACACACACACACACACACACACACACACACACACACACGCCACCACATGTTCAATTCATTGAGTCACTGAGCTGAAACCAGGTTATCAAGAGCAAGGTCTGTGGCCGGGCTTGATTTGCATTTCCCCCAAGAGATACTCAACCTGCGTCCAATTAATGCGAGCCCTCCCTGCTCCTCCCTGTCAGACACAAACACACACACACCGGTGATCACAGCCTAACTACTGTCTGAGCTCACAGCACAGAACCAGTCACAGGTTAACAGAATTCAAACTGAAAAAAGTGTATTTGAAGGTGATATGTGGAGAAAGTAACTGTGCTAAAGTGAATTTTTTAGGAGCCCTTTTCTCATTTTCCAGCTTTCCAATTTTTAGCACGTATCTGGCTTCAGTCTGCTTGTTTCTCCAACTTTCTCTGCTGATAAACTCTGGCACTGACTGTCTGAAACACATGGTGGCAAACCTAAAACTTGCTCTTCTGTTCTTCTTTTAATGGTTTGATAAGCTGTCAGCTGCGTACCAGAGAGCTCAGGCCTTTAGTACAGGGTTTATCTATTTAACTTGTGTATCCAATAAAACATAGGACGTTAAAACTTCCTGTTTGCCTCTACTGCGTTCAGCCCTTTGCCTGCTGCTATTGATTCCTTTGACACCTGCAAGAACAAGCAGAGAGAGAACCGGTGGAGCAACCTGATCCTGGATACACTACAGTGCTGGGAGACTTGTGAAATGGTGTGATTATTGACGGGTCTGTAGCCTGTATCATCAGTGGGCTCATGTTTTGTTTTTTAGTGCATTATGCCTGGATGGAAGTCCAGTTTTATTGTTATTAAGTGACATGTTCAATATGTTCACTCATAGATTTCCTGGTATTTAGAGTTAATCAATAAATTCAAACTGAAGTAGTAAGAGAAGATTTCCCCCAGCTGATGAATGCATGAATAGATGAACTGATAATGGCTCTTGCTCTTGAGTTATTCTGAATTGTCTAAAAGGCCTCTGCTTGATGTACCCCCGTGTTCTCACTGCTGTAATTTATTAGCCTGAGGGAATTCCTCCTCCTGTGACACTTTGACTGCCAACTCAAAAACCAGCACTTTCTGTACTTTCTACACTGTGCGGCTCAGAGTTGTCATCTGAAAAGCTGTAGCAGCTCTGCTTGGCCAAGTCATGCTTTGAGACAAACACGTGTGAAACCTGTAGATTTATTACAACAAAAGCAGACCTACAACTTCTTTTTACAACACACTGTAAAAACTGAAATCTCAGCCAGTGTTTGTCTCATTTTTAGTACAAAATGTCTTTTTAGACTTAAAGTGAGTGTCATTCTCCTGACAAGTCCAGAAAGACAGAAAATGTGGCCTTAATTGCTTGAGGTGGAAAAAAATAAAAGAAGCTGCCAAGATAAAAATCACTCGATCAAACTCTTTGCACAGTTTATAAAAAGTTCTATGTAGGGTTTCAAAATGCACAGAGAAGAGACAAAAAATGAGTAAGCAATTTCTTCAAGCAACAACTAGAGTGAAATAGTCTATTCATTAACTGATCAAAAGTTTAAGACCACAGCTAAAATAAACCCCGAGAAACCCCCTAAAATAGAAATGAAAGTTTGAAAAAAAGACTCAGTAATGAGGAGCTCCACTGTTCTTGTTGATCACTTCAATCATTAGTTCGTTCATGTTTGATGTGAGGTTAGTGTAAACGTTGCTCCAAGTGGTGAATATGCTTCATGTTTAGCATCCACTGTCTGGAACCGACGTCCATTTTTGTAAACTTCCTTCTCCATCCATCCCACAATGTTCTCAATGTGATTTAGGCCCTGTTTACATGACATCGTTTCACAACATTTTACCCTAAAATCCAATGAAAAAAAAAATCTGTGATAACACTGAAACGCTGAGGGACTTAAAATGCTGGCCTGTGGATAGTGGAACTTTAGGGGCCGTTTACAAGACAACAGTGAAGAGGCTGACAAAGAAGTGAGCCAATCATCTGGAGTTTATATTAAAAAAAGCTCTCTAATTGCAGACATAGTGCACTAAATGCACTTTTTGTTGAAAGGCAGTCGGTAGATTGAGCAGCACAAGAACGAAACTCTAGGTTGTTGTTGTTGTTGTTGTTTGGTTCGTGCATGGCACAGTGGAGATTTAATGGGCATGTGTAGAGCTGATAGTGACGTCAGCGTTTCTCCCAAAAACACCGGCTTTGCGTTTACACAGACAGTGGTAAATGCTTTTCAGAGTAAACCCACCCTGGTGGGCGTTTTCAAAAGTTTGCATTTTTGGTTGGCTAAAACCCTACGTTCCACCGTAAAACCGTTATTGTGTCAACAGTGCCTTAATCAGGATAACACGCAGGATGCTCCAAAGAGTGAGATTATTCCTCTGGAAGAACAAGAAGTTCTCTGTCAGGTGGACATTGTGAACTGTTGTCCTGTTGAAAAACCCAGTCATTAGCACACAGAGCAGGGCCCTCAGTCAGGAAGGACGCCCCCTGTAACATCTCCACGCTGTCAGCCACCATCTGACGCCCCTGAACAACCCTCAGCTCCATTGTTCCATCGAAGAAAAGAGCAGATCATGATGATCAACAACCTTCATTTGGGTCGAGGATTGTCCTGTGTCGCGATGAACAGCCAATCAGATTCTTGGGCTCACTGTTGTGAAATGCTTTTGGGTCTACCGCTTGACTTTTTTGTTCTATAACCCTCAGGATCCTTGAAGAAATTCTAAATGTCTGTCTTACTGCTTCCAACTGCAGCAGTGATGGCGTTGTTTTATTTATGTAGCCCAAAAATCTGACCACGTTCAAAGAGATAACATGTTGTAACGTTTACCATCAGGAGGTCATGACAGTGTGAATACCTGACAGAAAACAATGTTGAATCCACATTTATGTTCAGATTTTGCCTTTTCAAAGCTGTGATCTCAAACTTTTGATCAGCTGATGAACAAACTATTTATAAGGATTGCTGACTCATTTTTTTTAAGAACATAGAAATCAGACAGAAACTTGGACAGAAGTTGAGCGTGCAGTTGCCTTCCAGGTGGATATCTATATCCCACCTGTAAGAAGTGACAGATTATATTGGGCGTCTGTCAGATGTGTATACCTGCCTGGTATAAGAAGACCCTTGAGGCAACATTATGTAAGAAGTGAGTTTTTGGATTCAGTCTGTACTTTTCAGTTACTGTACAGTTCTATTTGGACTAAAAACACTCTCAAGTCCACCTGGTGGTCCACTCTTTTCTTCACTGCTTTTTCCCCACCTGGCCCACAGCAGCTCTTTTGTTAACCTTTGTTTGGGGTCAGGTTTGGCGTGACAATGCACATTTAATAGCAGGGGAAAGTGAATTTTACTTGAAGGCGTTGTGGAGCAGCCTGGCTTACATAAGAGCTCGGAGCAGCAGCTGAACTATGTGTACTATGCCTCTCAGAGAGGAGTGGCCTGCCTGGAGAGGGTTTGTCAGGAGTTTCTTTTTGTTTGCTGAAGAAGAAGAAGACTCCAGGTTTGTCACATCAGGAGGCTGCAGAGGTGTGCACCAGGCGTTATTACTATGGAGTGTCTAGAAGCACAAATTGGTATGTTCTTGCATGATTTTCAAGTCTTTGCTCTTCTTTGTTGTTGAGTTTCTACCTCTGGGGAAAAAGTGTGTGCAGTGCAGTGTGGTGTACCTGAAAAGAGTTAACCTCAGAGCAGCTGGAGTTTGGCATTAGCTCTGTGCTTAGTCTCTGTCTCTCTCTCTCTAACTGGCTGGGAAAGCTGGCTCAGCAGATGCTCATCCACATTGGAGTCAGTTCACCGTGTTTAATGATGGAGAAAAGCTCCAACAGAAGTTTTTTTTTGTTTGATCGGCAGTCTGCTGTGTTCAAAAGTCTCATCTTAAATTATCGACATCCAACACTTAATTTTCTTTTTTTTTCTGTTGAGTATTAATTCGCCAATTTATCTGGAAACTGTCTCTATTTTGGTGAAGTTAATGTGAGGCATGATGGTCTGATAATCTCCATCTGAGACTAAGAGATAAGCAAACATTATTTTCTTCAGCTGCACTTTGACCTCATATGAATCATCTAGATGCAAAAAAAAAAAAACAATTCATGCACTCTTTTTAATTCCATGTAGATTACATCTTTCTGCATTAGTCCGTCCACTTTATCCTTGGGCCTCTTTAAAAAGTCCTTACAGCAGTGTTTGAAATGTCAACCTGTTTCATGACCTGTTGAACAACTCCTGAATGTGTAATTAAGAACTCACACCTCTCCCAATATCCGTGCGCTCTTCCACACGGAGAAAATTTTTAAAGCTGGCAAGTTTCTACTTATTTGATATAAATAATTATGTAAGATTTAAACTGTATGTAGTTTCTGCAATTTGCAGCATCATCACTTATTTTGGAGCTGATCAGTTAATCTTTGATACTTTGTTGGATCCAAAACTCTTTGGTGTTGCATCACTAATGACGTTGATGACATGACTAATGTTACATTGATGCAGCAGATCCTGCTCGATACAAACATTTCTGGCTGAGCTTCAGTCTTTTGACTGTTTGATAATGCTCTGATAAAACTTTGCAGTTCCCTCAGTTTTGATGCTTTTCATCAGCAGTCTCTATGTAGAAAATGCTGACTCAGCTTAACTTTCAGACAACCCAAACTACAGACATATCACTTGAGTTGAGAATTACAAAAATAAAACTGTTTTTTTATTTGCCTCAGTAAATACTTGAAACAGATGTGAAGAGATCTTTTGAGGAACTTGGAATTCTAGCCTTGTAACAGCTCACTTTAGACATACAAAGGTGTATTTGTTTTTGTGGGTGTGTTCCCTGGCAGCTCCTTCTGTCTGCTCACACAGGTGAGTAACTTTTGTTGTGGACAACAGGTATTGATCCGTTTTCAGACCCTTATATGAATATGAACCCTTTCTTCAGGCTTGAAGGGAAATATTTCCAAACTGTTTGGTAGATCAACTTAATTTAAACAAGACACAATATTCAGAGCAAAAGTTTAAAAAATTACAAGTGCAATTTATTTAAATAAGCAAACAGTGCTACCAAGAACCTCAGGCCAGGACCTACATGTCCATTCATTAGCAATGAAAACGGACAGTTTGTACTGATGGTGAAAAATGGTATAACGTAGTATTAGCTGGGGCTGAACGATATGGACAAAATTTCACATCTTGATATCGATGCCAGATATCTCTATTGATATAATACAATATGACTCTGGGATTAGAGAAAACTAGGTATTTTTCAGAAAAATAAAAGCATCATAACATTACAGGATGTGGAAAGTGCAGTTGATGGAATTGAGCTCACTGTCAGTCATAAACATTAACAGAAAGTTACTAGTTATCATGCAACTGTCTGAGCTTTACATGCAGGGTGATCTGGGAAAATCTACATGATTGATATCTTTGATATTGCGATATTAATATCTTGAATTTTCATATCTCAATACCGATTCGATAACATATCTTTCAGCCCTAGTGTTAACTGATACTTTTTTGAAGTGGAAGATGAAAACAGTTCAGCAACAGTTTACCATGTATGTACCATTTATGTGATGCAGTCAGTACTAGTCGTAAAGCCGTGTACAGTACAGCTTAATATAATATCTGAAAAACTAATCTTACTTCAAAAACATTGAAACAGAGGATGCCAAAAGTCCAACACAAGAATATTAAACCAAACTGAAGATGCATAATCGAGCTGATCGGTAGAAAAGCAGACATTCAAACTATTGTCATGATCCTGTAATTAATCGGCCAACACTTTAAAATTTCAGTGCCATATTTAATTATAGTTCCACAGTAATGCATGAAACTTGCAGTTGTAAATAGTTTTTAAAGTGACACGCCCCCCCTGTATTGAGTCTCTTTCTATAGCTGGCGTCGCCCCATCAGTTTTTTCTCCCCTCTCTTTGTGTCAGAGCCAGCTGGTCTAACAGCTCTATAAATAGATGTCTTTGACCTCCACAGTTATATCAGGGTCCGAGGAAAAAAGTCAGTGAGCAGGGGCCGGTGACAGAGAGCAGGAGAAAGAGGGGAGGAGCGGGAGCAGGGACTCAAGGAAGCAGACGACAGAGTGACTGTTCTCACAAAGTTGGGGCTACGTCGAGTCTTTGGGGCCAGTCAGAGCGAGTCTGAGGGGATGGGTGATCCAGCAGCCCTGGCTGATACTACCATCCCTCCAGGGGCCACGGCCATCCCTGAGGTGATAGCTGGGGAAAGCCAAGGTGAAGACGGCTTTGGTTCGAGGGTGACGAGTGAGCTGAGGAGGACTTAAGTGTCTGTGTGTGTCTTTGTGTGTGTAAGAAAGTCATTACACAGGCTTAGTGGTTTGGTTAAAGGATGGAGTGAAGCTGGAGTTAAGAGTTGGCTTGAGAGCAGGTGAAGCTCCCTGAACTTCGTGTGCGTGTTGTGTTTCAGTGTGTTGATAACTATCTGATCTGTATCCAGGCCAGATTGGAAGTATTGCTCTCTGTAATCAGACTGTTGCTCTTGTGCAGTACTTTGGCTTCACCTTTGACCATCACTGGTTCCTTTAACTGTAGGTATAAAATAGTGAGAAGGGAGGAAGAACAAAGAGGTATGAGTGTTTCAACTCTGAGCTGTAGTATTTTTGTTTTCAAGGGAGGACATTAATAGAATATATCACGGTAACTGCTCGCATGCATGAGCACTTCATGCTTTTCTATAAAGGATCTTCTACTCTACCAAAGAGTAATACTGTGTGAGAATGTCACTGAGTACGACCTGACACCATGTCGCAGGCTGCACCACCTGTTCTTTTTCTTTGTCACTATTTTCTCCCATCATTCACTGTGGGATGCCATTACAGCCCAGGAATAGCTTCTTGGATGTGGTTTATTTGTCTCTGTGTCAAAGGCTTTGTGGCCTTTTCCTGGAGTCAGTACTGAGGGTGAAGAGCCGCAGCGACAAACCTTGTAGATTTCTGTGCCTTGAGTATAAAAATGAAACCTTTCATTTTGTGATCAAGTGGTTGTAGACCAAATGTTAGGATGAGAAGCAACCCATCAAATGTGGAACAAACCCAACTCTACATGAACCAAGGAGAAGTGTCTGATACCTGTGATCTCTGGATGGTATTTCCCCACAAAAGTGTCCTCTGAAGCTCAACCCGTCCCTCTTTTCTGTCCCCTGGCTAGCTCGACCAAGCCTGAAGTTCCAGTTTGAGATGTTCTGTCAGAAAGGTGGTTATGAACCGTCACTGTTGACTCAGGCTTTCTGCTTCAGGCTCTGAACGCTCATTAGAATGGGTCATTTATTGCGTCACATGAAGCTTCTTCCACACAATAATCCAATGATCATCGGCTGTTTGCTGCAGTCAGACTGTAATGTTGGATTGATGTCATCTTTGACATTTTCTTCTGCCCAGTTTGCTGCGTTTGGTTGCAGAACCAGATCTCCCTTGCTTGAAGCCTAACTGCCAGAGCAGTGCCTGTTGGTCGCTGGACGGCTTTGTTTTGTTTGTTTGTTTGTTGTGTGTCTTAACAGATCTGCTTAAACTGCTTGCATCTCTTCACTAACATATAATAACTATAAGGATGTAGGAGTAAAAAAGATTACCAAAAAATGTGGAAAACACTGCAGAGTAAACTAAGCAGGATTTCAGGTCATCTCCAGTCTAAAACCTGATCATATTTAAAATTCCATGTCCGATATTCAGGCCAAATATATATCAGGACTTGATAAACATGTTTAGCCACTCCTGCTATTACAACCCAAACCTGCTGAGCCTGGATCTGAGCCTGTGATGAGGATGATGAAGTGAGAGCTGTTTCGGGGAGAGGTAGAGCTCTGCTGAAGGAGGAAACCTAAAACCTTAGTAAACTTTTTTTAGGATCACATGGAGCTAGAATCAAAATGAGTTAAATCACCCAGCTCTGTGATTTCATGTTAGCTCTGTGCTCCACCGAAGCAACATGAGAAGCATTAAGAATCTTAGATCTCCAACATCCTGTTCAACCTGTTACATATTTAGAAAGTATGGTACCAAACATTAGCAATAAAAGTTCAGTCTACTTTTCCACAGTGAGACGCCCCCTGCTGTCAGCTCTTTAATCTGAATCATATTTATTTTCATCAGACAGTGAGGGTGTGAATAAAGTCACCTATGAAGCCCTTTGCCTGTGCTATAGTTTAACTTATGTAAAATGGATACTTGAGCCTGACTGATTAATCGGGCCGATTATAGCGTGTCACCTTTTATTCAACATCAGCCATTATGTAGCCGATGTATAAACTTTTTTTTTTCTGTCTGTTGTTCCTGCTCCTGTGTGTCTGTGTCAGGCTGCATGCTGCACTCTGTCAATGATAAATGCTACTGTGAATTCACACGTCCATCATTACCTAGTAGCCAAGATGCTTTTTTGTGAAATAAACAGAGATAAAGGCTCCTGTCAATACACGTCCACCCTTTTCTAGTAAAAGACCATAATGCAGCGTTTTAATGTTGCTGTGTCATACCTAAAATCATATCTTGGGTATTATAGCAATTAATGTTCACATACAGTATATGTCCTGTGTATATCAATGTTCTTATTTTATGTATCAGCAGATTTGTGGGATATCAGCTGATATGTTGGATACCGGCTTTCTTTTGACCACAGTATCAGTATCAGCCCCAAAAATCCCATATCGGTCGGGCTCTACAGGATACCACACATGCTTTTACTCATTTTAAGACCAATAATGATGTGTCAGGTGACTTCATCCATCTTAGCTGTCAAAAAGAGAAAGCATATCAATGCAAAGTTTTATTTTTTCCACCACACGAATTAAAGAATCCCCAAATATGCACTTCATACCCTCTGTGTCATACTTAAGCGCGTTTCAAAAGTCAGATGTTGGAAAGGAGGACTGAATTAGTGATGTTGTTCATGAACGATTTGTTCAAAACAAATGAATTACCGGGGTGGACGAACTTATTCGAATCACTTATTGAAAAGAGCTGTTCATGCTTAGCTTCAGTTGCCCTCTCCTGTCTCGTGTCCCTCTCTCTCCCTTGACCGTAAGAGTTGCCCAAGCCGCCCCCACCCCGTTTTATGTCTCCAAAATCAAGTAGGTAGCAAATATTATATCTAAGTGTCGTCAAAATGTCTGTGCCTGGACTGTGAATATTTCAAGAACGCCAGCATTTTCACTTCTACTGCTGAAGACTAACAGCTCCAAATATATTGGCCTCCTTGATAACTTATTGGTATCGTCTCGAAAGAACAAACAAACTGGTGTATCTCTACTTTTTTAATAGATGCTGTCAATTTGCAAATGGCTTGTGTATCCAACCTATTTTCGCTCAGCCTACTCGTGTTTCCCCACAAACTCCTCGGCTCATTGGCTTACTATTCACCACCCCTGTTCCCAATTTGACTGCAAACAGGACATAATGTTCGACCATGTTTCAGCTTATTCAATTCTGATTCACAGGCAGAGCTGTGGAGAAGTTCCTGATGATTTGGTGATCAAATGTTTTTAACAAATCACTATACTGAACTCATTTAACTGATTCTGTACTCTGATAAAAAAACCTGCTTTCCCCATCACTAGTCGAAGTAACCAATACAACATAACAGACCACAAAATTTGTAATAAGTAGATGTGTTAATAGGGCTGAATGGGTTAATATCTAGATGGTATCATATTAAGGTCTGTAATTATTTCCCTGCTATCAGTTCTCTCTCCTTCTCTGCACACAGTTGTTTTTGTGCCTGTCTGAGAATCAAGCTCCCATTTTTATGTTAGATTGTTTCTCTTAAACATCCTGAAACCTTGCCCTGACACGTTGTGTAGCTGTAGCTAAAGAGTTTCGTTCTATGTCACTGTTTTGCATCTTTTCTGTCTTTCTTCTCTCCTATCTGTCTCTTGCTCTCTTTTTGTCGCCTCTCTCTCTTAACTTAACACCATTTGATCAGATACACAAACAGCATGGCTGGCTGGTTTGGAAACACCTTGTCTTTCTACACACTGACAATCGTTGACTGTTCTTGTGTTGCAGATGGTACCAAAGCCCAATCAGCCAATAAGAATGGGAAGAAGTCCGACTCTGGGTCCGGCGGCGGCAGCTTCTTCACCTGGTTCATTGTGCTGGCCTTGTTGGGTGTCTGGACGTCTGTAGCCGTGGTGTACTTCGACCTGGTCGACTATCAGGGAGTTCTTGGTGAGTATACCATGCAGCACACAGATGTTGCATTACAACTGTCTGTATTTGTTTTTTTTCCCCCCACATCATTCACCTTGTCTACAGGATGTTCCGACCATCACTTTTGTTATTCACGTCCTTTAAAATCTCATTACACATGTATATAAACCACCTGTCCATGAAATGGCTTCAACCTTAAATAAAAAACAATCACACCAAAATAACTTTCACATGTGAAAAATGAGTTTGGACTCATAACGTATGCAAAGCTTTTCAATCCTGCATGTGGCTTCCTCATTCCAACCATTCCAACCATGATAACCATCTCATCCATTGTGCCGGTCAGAAAGAGGGGTCACAAATCAGCCACAAACAGGCAGAAAACTAGAGCCAAAGTTGAATCAAAGTCTACCATCAGTGAACATCATTTTATCATGAGGATATATCATGAGCAGAGATCTCTGCTGTACAATAACATCATGTTTAATGACTGTTTGAGGACGTTACTGGGTCTGCTCTACTGATCGTACTTTGTCATGTGACAGTAATGAAGGGGACAGCTGAGGGGATTTTCTTTAAATGGTGTGCTTTAACCCCTTGATGCTTCAATTTATTTTTAATGATGGAAAAAAAACCCAAAACAATTGGGGTTTTGCTTTCAAGCTGATGCTAAAGTAGGTAGTTTGTGGTGTTCTTCCATAAACTGGATGTAGGTCCCACTTTACCTGGTCCTACAAGAAACCAGTGCTTGCAAAAGGTTCCTCAGTACATGTTAAATATGCACAAACTTGTTTGGGAGAATGCATTCACTATCTCAGCTGCAGTCTGGATCAAAGCACTATCATGTAAATTCACAAAAATCTGTGTTCAAGAGTTAAGTGTGCTACTTAACTGGCTCATTATTAACTCATCACAGTGTCTGATCATGAAGTTGATGAGAGTGACACACGTTCTCAAACATACTTAAAGCAGATCATTAATATTTACAGACATGTTTCAAAAAAGCCACTTACCTACTGATTGTTCACTGTTTCTGATAAAAGATTTCTTAGGGTCTTTCTCAAAAAAAAAAAAAAAAGATCCTCACAAATCAACCCTAATCACCAATAATAACATTTTTCTCTGCCATCACAACATGAATAATGTTCTATTTCAAAGTTATAGAGAGCTCCCACTATACCATTGCTAAAAATCTGTCATTTAGATAATTATATTCATCGTTCCTCTCCACTCCTCACTCATGAACATCATCTCTCATTGCTCCACGGCATGAGGACCATCATGCACCCTGCATCCTGCTCTGATGCACCCACTCTGTGAACTGCATGTCTGTCTCATCCTGTCACTAATCTGCACTTCATAAATACAAATGAGAAACATTCTTCTGTGAATGTGATGATGATTGGTATATGTATATATATGTAATGAATCTGTTCTGTTTTTGATCTTTCTAAAGTAATCTGTGTGTTTTGTGTTTGCATGCAGACAAGGCTAAAGGCTTACAAATTAACCTGTCTGACGCCTTGCAAGGTAAAAATCACAGGACTGTTTGTCTTGAATTCTGTGTTCACAGGAATGATTCTGTTCTGGTTGTTCTTGTCAAGTTCCTTCAGGGTCCTACATTTTTAACTACAGACTCTTCAGATTGTACTCAATGCACAAGTAACTTCAAGCCTCTGTCTCATCCTACACCAATTTGACTTTTCTGAATCCAACCTTCACCCATAAAATGAACAAAACAGTCTTCCTAACAAAAAACAAATTTTTTCACTCACCACTGAATTTGAGCCTCCAGGTGACGTTTGCTCAGCATTTTAGGTCCAAGGGTCTGGTCTAGGGTTGGGTACCATTTTAGTTTATCATTTCTAATTCTGCTTATCAGTTAGATCAAGCTCTGACTACAACAACTGTCTTTACTGGGACAATCAGAATCTGATAAGTCAACCATCAAATTTGGCAAGGATTTTTTCCTTTTACACCATTTATGAAATCAATGGTCTTTTCTCAAAAGAACAGATCAACTGATAAAATGTTTAAAGAAACGGAAATCCCCTTGAAAATGTGGTTGTACATTCAGTAGCCTGTACATAAAGAACAGTTTTGTCAAAGGGAGAGGACATGTCACATGACAGCTCCCACTGACAATTTTGGCAGGAGTGCATCAAACTCTTACTGTTTAAGTAAAAGTGTTGTTGTAGTGGATATGCTATACCACGTTGTTGTGTAATTGTCTATATGGTGAAACTTTTAGCCAAACTGTTATGTTTCCACTTGTCCTGGCAGTTAAGAAAAATTACTTAACTCCAAAAATCAAACCTGAAATCTTATCAAAGCTACCAATCTCAGAAACCTGGTATTCAACCCTGGTCTTGTCCAACCTCATGTTGGTCATATCTGTTCAGATCAGCTCATAAGACCCTGCAGCTGTTACTCAGCCAATTAAAAGTGAGGTCACAGGTTAGAGTAATTAACAGAAAAATGCTCTTAAGTACAGAGGGAGAAAGCTCCTGTCCCTTCTCTCAAAGGATTCTTAAGAATGTGCTGTTATCACACGTGCCTGCTCAGTCATAGATGACTAGCTAGTCTATTACTCTATCCTAAAAACTTTTTTTCTCTGACTTTTCTCCCATGACCCTTTATTTACATTTATTTTTAGACCTTGGAATTAAATGTGTTTTGACATGTCTCTCTTTTCTGTATGTGTAAACGATAAGAAGTCAAACTCCAGCTAACCTAGAAAATCGATCAGACTGTCATTGCCTCACTGACTGCTATACCTGTTAGGAAATGCACCCTGAAAAGTCACTTCCTATAAGAGAGCCTGATTTGGCCTCTGAAAGGACGAGAGAGACTGAACATAAAGTATTCGTTGACTTTACATTACTCTTCTTACTGTCCAGCTCCTGATTAAAGATAGAAACAAGCTGACTCTAGGTATTTTTAATTTTCCCACTATTTCTTTGTGTGGCTTACAAAGACCAATCCCTCTACAGGAATGTTTCTGTTAATATCTCTGTCCTCAGTGTCTGCAGCACTGCACAGCTGTGGGTGTCTTGATTGCAGGACAGGATGTGACTCTTCCTGACTGTATCAGAGATTCTTTGAGTCAGACTGCTCTCACATCTGGGCCCTCAAACTATCATTATTTCTAGATCTTAAAAATCAGCCCGAGAGGACACTAGTGTGTTCACCAAAGGGGTTATGACAGTTTCATCACGCTGTCTAAAATCTAGACCTGTGATAGACGGGTGAGAATTGATAAAACTGGCTCGTTCTATGGAAGCTCGGTGCATTTCCTACCTGAGGATCATACATGTCCAATGATGCATGTGAATGTCTAATAATCTCTGCAGCTCTGAGAGAAAGAAACACTCAGCTCAATGTGTGTTTGTCGCTGCTGTAGGTAAACTGGTGGCATACGATACAGATGGCGATGGTGATTTTGACGTTGAAGATGCTAAAGTTCTTCTAGGCAAGTTGATTGATTTATCTCCATCTTATAGCCAATATCAGTGTGGATCATCAGTGGTTTGCAGAAAACTGCACAAACAACCTTCAGAGTAGCTTTTAGCTTTATAACCAACGTAATAGTTTTTAAACTCATGTCACCAGCACTGATTTGGACTGAGCTGAACTGAGTTTCTGCCAGCCACTGATGGCCCCAATCATAACTGTGTTTTTGTCTCAGTAACTGAAATGAATTTAATTGAATGGGTTTCCTTTGCATGACTTAAAATCATAGAGATGAGATGTTTCCCTCAGATATTTAACTGTGGCTTGGTGTGTCCATTTGTCCATGTGTCAGTTTGTCCACTAAACAAAGAACAAACAAATACATATCCACATTATAAAACTGTTATTTTCAGTTCATGCTTTCGATTCTGGAGTTTTAGATAGTTCATATACTATCAAGTCTTAACTCAGATTTCGAATGTGCTTTTCTTTAGAGAAAAAAAAAATCTCGGTAACGCTCAAAAAAGGCAGGAAAAATAGAATTTGAAAGGTAGAACTTTGATCCGCTCACCTCTCCATGACACTTTCCTCCTTATGAGTGAAAGCAGAACTTCAGAGCTTTGAAGATTTCATTGTGACATAAGATGGTTGTTATCCATGAGTTTGTAAACTGAAAACTTATTGTTCTACGAATCAGAGACATCCTTGGTATTGGTAACAAAATGTCTCATAACACCGGTAGATATCTGTGTGTATTTTTGGGTTTCTGTGAGAGAGTGTGTGTGTTTATCTGAATCTTGTGTGCACTGGACACCCTACACTTTCTAAGTTTTCTGATTTTTCAGCTGAAACGCTGTCATTTGAACGGCCCTGAAGCTTTGCGAACGTACAACAAATGGCACATCGCTGATTCACCCCTGAAGTAGAAACCAGACTTTAGACATAAAGCAGAGCTTTCATACACTTCTGACCTTTTGCATCTTCATGGTTGTATGTTTTCTCAGGATTAACCCTGAGTCTTTATTTTTTAAAAACCTTTGAAGTACTGAAACTGACACTGATGGCTCTGCACAACCGGGAACATGGAACGAGACCAACACAAACGACTGTTTGTTCTGACTGGTTCTCTTTACTGCCTGTCACTCTACAGCTGCTTTAATGTCAGACTTCATGCAGAATTAGAGTGACTGCACTCCTGATACAAAGATTGCTTTATTACTGACAGTCACCAGAACTCATCACATTAGCTTTGGGAATCAAGATGCTGTAACTACAGACCTTTTCTTGGTGATTTTATTCATCAAACTGATCACATTTCTTAAAACTCACAGTCAGAGGCACATCAAACAACTCTGTTGCCTCCATGAGTGAGCTTATAGCCTGACATTAACATTATCCTTCACAGTTTACTGATGATTCTTTTGTTTTCAATGACGAAAATGTCATTTAGCTTGAAACCAGAACCAGAGAGGAGTTTATTTGACATTTTCTAATGCATTCCTTTGACAAACAGTGACCCAACCACACTGATAACTGTGACTTCCTCAGGATTTTGCTTGGTAATGTGACGTGGCGGTTTATGAATCTTCAGACATTTGTTCCTCATTTCAGAGTCAGGTCTGTAATATCAGCCTGCATGAGTCCTATGCTGTTCTGTAAGATCCACGTGTAGTTGATGTATCTACAGACCTACAGTTGGTGTCTATATTCATGATTCACTCTCGCCATTGACACTTTGTCTGTATGTAGACTGAAGCTCAACAAAATGAAGATAGATGCTGGGCTGTAGCTGGAGGGAACTGACTCATCAAGAGTCAGAACAATTTTTTAATTAGAGGCTGTTTTTTTCTTTTTCTCTATTTTCTCACTTATGTTAACCCACAGGATCTTAAACCCACCAGTCGGAGCAAAAAGAACTTATCTTAAATAACTGGCATTTGCAAACCATCTGCCCATCCAAAAACTGGTGTAATCATTTGATCCTCAAGTTTACGAGGGTATCCGAATGTTCCACAAGTGAAGTCAGTTTTCTTTTGCTAAACAAACCCTACACAAGCACATCATTTCTCATCAGTCCTTACATTTTACTTTTTCAATGGTTCGAATCGGTGCAACTTTGTTCAAGAAGATACCTGATGGTAACATAATTAGGTCATGCATATATTTAGAGATTAGACTTTTTCAGTATCACGTAAAAAAGTCCTCACAGTCGCTTCAATTAAAGGCATTTAAACAAAGTTATGTATTGGAGTTTGTAGTATTCAAAATTCTGACACCAGTATTTTCACTTTTACTGCAAATGAATATCAGCTCCAAATATTGATTATCCGCCTACTTGACTATGAATTATCAGTATCCGCCCTATCAGTATCAGTATCCGCCCTTAAACAGCCATATTGGTCTATTTCTAGTAAAAACCAGCTCTGTCCGTGATTAAAAAAATAAATAAAAACATTACCTGATCCAACCCCCAAACAATCAGAGCCCTCAGTGCTGAGTCAGCAGACACTTTGCTTGCCGTCCTCCTGAGGTTGATGATGTTTTAGTGTCTCACTCAGTGTTTGACAGTCAGCTTTTTATGCTTATTTTTAGAGGAAGAATTCTATTTTCGTCTTGCCTCTGCTACGTCGATTTGCAGCCCCTGTTAACGCTCTGTTCACTAAAGGCAGTTAAAAATCAAGTTGCAGACTTCTAAGCGATAGATTTGGCTCCCCCACTTTCAGCGCGCTGCTCTTTAATACCTGCTGACATCTGTTGTGTTTTAAGGACATCAAATATTTGAGAGTGTAAACAGACCTCCAGTGTTCCTCTCTTTTCTGTGTCTTGACTTCGAGGCTGTCTCCACATGATAAGCAGTACCAGCTGAACTCTATGATGTGTAAGTCAGTGCGTAGAGCTTGACTTCATGTTGATATGTTATAACTTTTCTGAATAACATAGTCAGTGTTTTAACATTGGTTGAGGCTAGCACAGTGCACTTTCTTATCATGTGCAGACAGCCCTCCTTTAGATGCTGTTGTTAAAGTTTGAGTAGTTCCCTAGCTGCCTAACCTACGCTTAAAACTTCTCTTACCTTCTCCTCTTATTTCTTCCCCCTCTGCTCTGTGTCATCCTCTCATCCCATCTTTACGTTCTTCATTAACTCAACCCCTTTTTATGTATTTTTTTACACCTCTTTCCCTACACGTTTCCATGTTCCTTTCCTCCGTGCATTATGCTTTCGACCCCCCCTCCATCCACCCATGCCTCCATCCCTCCCCCCTCTTGTTTGCGTAGGCCTGACCAGTAAGGGCGGTGGTCAGGGTGAATCCCAGGTTCTGGATTGGTTAGAAGAAGTGGAGGAGAGTGGGACTGATTGGTTGAACGGTTTCTTCACTTTCCTATACGGTCTGATAAACCCCTTGGAGACCTCGGAGGAGGAGGAGCGCGGTAACTCAGGAGGAGTCCTGGAGGCGCAGGAAGAGGACGAGGAGGACGAAGATGAGGAAAGGGACAGAAGAAAAGGAGCCAAAGAGAATGGGAATCAGGGTCAGACGATAGTCATAGTCGGCCTCCAGAACCAATAGCCTCAGGCGATCTGCTGCACGACAATTTCCTTTCAGCTCCTCAGCGACCAGCAGCCAGAGCTGAAGTGATGTGAAAACAGTTTACGCTGTTCCTTCAGCCAGTTTTGGCTTCACTTAGCAGAGCCAAGACTTTAGATCTGAATATCTGTGGGCTGACTGTGTAATGAAGCTTGACACCTTAACAAAGAAGCTCCATTACTGTATCAGCGGAGCGCTGACATCCTGTCAACCCTCTGAAGTTCCACATCAATGTTGATCCTGTTCTCATGTGGACATATGGACCTGGATCTCAGGAACTCTTTTTTACAGTCTTAAAATGTTTTGTAGAATCTTTTCTAGCTTTTTTGGCACACAACTAGAAACTCTCACTACCACTAAGTGTATCTGCTCCTGTCCAGCTGCTGTCTGAACCTTCTGTTTTTTTCCTATTGCTGCATGTCATGAAAACAGATCTGTTACAGTTTTAGACCATCAGACTATAAGCATGAATTTACAACTTCAATCATTCATCAAGCCTGAGCTTTGTCCCTGGCTGTATTTGTACCTGGTTTTCAGATAAGGAAAGTATGTCATATATCCACCCAGAGTGTTCTGAATGGGGTTGGGTACTGATAACTGGTTCTTGATGAGGATTGATAAGAAATGGTTCAATCCATTGACATCATTAGCCTTTACTCTTAATGATTCCCTTATCGATTCCTTACATTACACTGGAGCTGCCGGCTTTACATTGACCATTCTGCTCCAGTAAGCTTAGCTTAGCTTAGCTTAGAAGACAAATAACAGTCTCCCAAGAAATCTCGTATTCAGGATTTTCTATTGGACTTTTACTCAAGAAGCTGTAAAATTGAACACAAAAATGAACATCACTCCCTACAAGAAATTAAAATTCAATCCATTCAGCATGTTACATATCTCCTGATGAGCAAAATACAACAGAAAAAAATACTGCTAGCTTGATGCTTCAGTATAGGGGACATTGTCTTGATATGCTATTGGTTAGCACAGATCGGCATCACTTTGGTTTTAAAATAGAATTTCAACTTTCATCACCGAAACATTTCAAAATTACTCTTTTAAAACAACACTTAGATAAAACAAACTTAAATGTCAAAATGCTAACAGGCAAATCAAGAAGACAAAAGAAAAGTTACTGCAGGCTCACAGCTAGGGGTGGGTACCCTTTTAGGTCCTGACAAAATTCTGACAGTAATACGGAGTACTGATTGGTGTAAAATCAAATGTAACCGCTACAGTAACTACATCAAGACACTAAGTGGCCTACTTAAGTCAATAACATATAAAGCAATGCATCGCTGTCAAGTGATGTGCAATTTTACTTATTTTTATCCATTTATGTCCAGAGATCTAGAATCCAGTGACCAATTTCATACTTATTTATTTACTTATAAACTGAACAAAGAAAACAGGTAAAGCTTAATTTTTGTAGGAAAACAAAATTTTTACTGAAGGAATCAATAAGGGAATAAACAACCAGTTGATAAGGGATTTGTAACAATAAAATCTCATCAATACTCATCCCTAGTTCTGAAACAAAAGATTTTGCCAAGGCTTGTTCATGTTGAGCTGCCTCAGGTCTGTGTAAATAACAGAGCAGGTCACGATACCTCCAGACCTGCTCTTCTTTAGATGATTTTAGAGTTTATGCTGTAGTAATGACTTTTGAGGACTTCATTGGCCAATTGGACTGGATTGTTTCACATTAACAATAATAAAAAACTTCCCAGTTCGTTGAAGCGTGTCCTCCTCAGTATTATTCTGCTTCCCCTGCTTTGTGTTAAAAAGCTGCAAGCTACTTCTCAGCAAAGAAAATATGAGTACGAGCCAGTTAGTAGACTTACCTTCTAAGCTTTTAGTTGGGCATCAGTGTTTTTGTCATGGACAAAGCAGATAAACATTACTCTGCTTACAAGGACACAGAAGAAGGTTACCAGTACATGATGACCTTGTGGCTGTGCAGGCGCATCAACCTTTACTTGTCAGATTTGTCATTTGTTACCAAAAGCCAGCTCTCAGATGAGTCACCCACACTTTCAGAGTCACAGCAATTCTACTAACGTCCTAACATTTTCAAATTTGGCTTTGTTTAAAGTTCCCACTGAAAGATGAAGTTTTGTAAATGATCAAAGAATAATGTTTGTGTTTTCTCTTTGGAAATCACTGCTCTCGATTTTAGCTCCAGGAAGAAGTTCTGACTTCACTGAAAAATTGTGACGAGCTGTGGTCTTGTTCTGCTGCGTTTGGTGACTTTAAACACTGATTTGCACACGCTGCTGTCAGCTCTTCAGTTTGATTCAGGGGGCTGAAAGAGCAGAATAACTGATGTGTCACGGCTCCGTGTTGAGTCATTCTGGCTGCATGTTAAAATCTGATCACATCAGATACACTGAGGATGAAGAGGAGGAGGCTGAAATATCAGAGCTGAGACGTTAAAGTACACAATCCGTTATCAAAGCATGGATAACATTTTAATATAGGGGGAGAGAGGGATCTTAAAGCCATACAGCATCGTTAGAAGTTCAGTGGTTCCTTTAATTATTGTTGCAAACACTTTTCATTATCCTTCTAGATGCATAAACAACCCACATATGAGTGTTTTTTTCTTTAAGCAGCATATGAACTATCCACACCCATCTCCTGAAACACTCATGCACTCTTAGGTTAGCTTCCTGACTCCAAACTATCAGTCCCCTCTGCATTTTTGCTTGTGTTTTACATTGACGCTCAGGAAGAAGTGCACTGCCAAATGAAAGTGTGACGTCTGTGTTTAGTACCTGTGAGGAGTGATTCAGACCAGAGGCACGTTGAATCGTTCCACTTAAATCTTTTGTATTGTTTACAAGCTGTTAATTGAGCTAATTCAATTACATGACCGTTGTCTTTCCAATATTCCAGGGTGTGTGTGAGTGCGTGTGCGTGTCTCTGCTGCACCTCAGAGCTGTTTTTAATGCATGCATGACAGCTGATTCAGAAACAGGCTCTTCCTGCTCCGCCTTACAGAGATTCCTGCTCCGAGTATTAAAAGAATGAGTCCACGTGATGCTGTCGTAGCACGCAGCGAACACTCAGAGATTTTCTTGTCCTGTCATTTTTATTTTTACATTAATTTTCACAGTGAGACTTTCATCTCCCTCCTGAGGTTAAGTGTTCATATTTTAGTTCATATTTAAAGCTGTATGTTTGTACTGAACACAGGCAGGTGCAGATAGGAAACACTTTTTAAAAAGCACTTATTCCCTGTGCAAAATGAAGATATTGAATTTCTGCTACGTGTGCACACTGCCCCCTACTTGGGCTTTAAGATATTGTAAATTAACAGACATTCTGATCTTTTTCTTTTCAAGCTACCTCATCTGTTTTAATACAAAACACTTCTGGATTTTAATCAATGCAGAAGTTTTCAGTCCTTCGTTCCTTACACAAATTCATGTACAGCTGCAATATTCATATATGCTGAACTTCTCTTAAACCTGAAGTCTTTTGTCTGCTCTTAACTCAAAGCTCTTCAGTCTTTTTCTACACCGAGTTTAGCTCTAGAGGCTCTGACAGGTCCAGTCCTGAGGAGCTTTACAAATACATGGAGTCCAAACTGACTTTGGATCTGCATCACCGCCCCCCCATTAGAGGTCAGACGGAAAACAAGCACACATATGCCCTCCATATCCCCCAGCCAATCAAGCTGCTTCTTTTTAATGGTTTTGTTATTATTATAATTCAGTTAGTCTGACTGTCTATGGTTCAGCCCTGTGGTCACCATGTGTATCCTGTTGAGGGTAAAGACATGTAGAGGGGGATCTATAGGGTTAGTGTAGCACCAAACGCTCTCAGACTTTATTTATATAATGTACAGTGTGTCCTGTCTTCTTTATTCAGACACTGCTTCATGCCTGTGGTAAACTTTATTAAAGGTAGTTATTATTTTGTCATTCTAAGGTGAATGCAGGATTAAATTTGACGTGATAGTTATTACTGACATATTTCAAGAGTCACTAATAGCTGGATAGTTTCACATCAGGCGATGTTTTGATGTACAGATGTTTAATGAGTATGGACGGGCACCAAGGATGGTGAATTTGTGTCATAGTTTAATCCCTTTTTGTGGATTAAAACATCAGGCAAACATTTATTGTGCTTGTCCACTCTCCCTGTGGTTAAATGTATTTAAAGTTGGCTCTTGTGTAAATGAACACGGTTGAGTTATCACAACATTATATTTCAGTTAATCCTGTTTTTTTCTCAATATTACGTTAGCAGTTTCCAGTGTTGGGCAAATGGCTTTAAAAAAGTAATGTTATATTTACTCGTTAATTTCCCATAAATCAATTGAATTTGTAACTGAAATAATAATCCTTCATGAGTAGTTATGTTCCTTCTCAGAAAAACCTTCAAATATATTAAAGAGGTCATTTTTTGATCAGGTTGCGCTCTTGCACATAATGTTCACTTCATGTTTGTTCTTTCACATTCATGATGCTGAAGTAAAGAATCCTGGAAACACCAGTTTTACTTCAGCAGAGCGCTCTGAACTCTCCATTGTTGCATGTAGTTCTTGAGTGTCTGCTTGTGGTGCATTGAAGTTAGTAACAACAACATGGACCTACCTGAACTCTGGCTCTGATTGGCTCAAAATCAAATTGTACTCTACATTTAGTCAAACATGACTCATGTTTCTGTCTTATCTAACAACTATAACAGCTGTGAGTTATCAGTGCATGATAACACAGCACATATCACTGTTGGTAATGGTAACAGTGTTGTAACATTTAAAATATTAAACCCTGTTACTTTTAACACAGTTATTCCCCACAGTGGAAGTAGCATCTTTAACTTTTCTGAGTTCATCCTGACAGATGTCTGTTTTACAGATCAACATGTTGCAAAGCTCTTGTTTACAATCAGTGTAAAATCTTTGAAAGCAACAAGTTCAGTTCTTCCTTCATTCTAACTGAACAAGCGTACTAGGGCTGGGAAATTCATCGCAATTTAGATAAAATCGCAATATGGCCTACTGCAATGTTCTAATTTAAGTACAGTGCAATATTTTCTTAACCTCTGCAGTAGATGTTTTCTGCTCTACACCAGTGTCACTCAACCAAAGAGACAAATTGTTGAAAACTACCTTTGAAAGAGGAAAAAAATCTTAAGTGGTTAAAAGTGGCAAAAATGGCAAGATGAAGCAATGAAAATGAGTTTTAAGTGGCAAAAATAGTCAAAAACTGGAAAATTTTCAAGAAAATTGGCAAAAAAAGCTTGAAAAAAATTCTAAAAGTAGCAAAAAAAAAAAATCTGAAAGAGGCACTACAGAGTGAAAAACGACCACAAGAATACGCAATAGAAAGGGGTTTTAAGAGGCACAAATGGCAAAAAAAAAGAAAAATATTTTTTTTAGGTACCAAAAAATTGTCCGAAAGAGATGAAAAACAAAAAGAGTACAAAATAACCAAAAAATAAGCAAAGAACAGTCGCAAGTAGTAAAAAAAAATATTGGGTTTTTGACAATTAAGTAAATTTTCATTTCCAAAAACCTAAAAATAATTGCACAATAAATTGTATTTGCAACATTTGGAAAAATAATCACAATTAGATAGACCCAAATCGTGCAGCCCGAAAGCAAACAGACGAAAAGTTGTCAGCCTTCACTTTAAACAGAATGGATAATGTTGAATCATGGTTAAAAGGGTTTACATCAAACAGTCCTTATCAATATAGCCCAGAATCCTTCTCTCTGTCTTCTCATTTCATTCATTTGAAATGCACTCAGTGCCCGAAGCAGTTTTCAACATCAACACTGTTTGAACAGATTTTGAAGGTGGAGTTTCACTTGTAGCTTTTCTCCCTGTAGTTTGGTCAAACCCAGTTTTCACACAGCATCTCAGGAACACTGCTGGACACTCAGCACAGTTACTGAGATAGGATGTTGAGTCTTTCCTCCACTGCACTGGAGGGTTGAAGATTTGAATGTGCTGATGTCACACAGGAGGATATGAAAACATGATCTAAGCCTGGTGTTTTAAGGTTGATGCTGGTGTGACTGTGTGATGAAGAGCTTGTGGATGAGACGTAGAAAGCTTGAACAGAACATGTGAAGTCAGAGCTGTGTTTTTAACCCCTGTTCTCTTTGTTTGAACATCAGATGAAAAACCTGATTCATCCAGAACTGGACTAAAGAAAGGTATCAACATGCAGCAGTTTGCATGAAGCTGTGCTGTGTTTCTGATGCATCACAGTGACCTTTGAGTCTGACAAGAAATATATTAACATGATTTCATAAATATTTCATTAACTTGGTTTGAATGGTTTGAAGTGATTGAATTTCTTTGGCCTTATTTTGTGCTTGTGCCTGACGCAAAGTGTTTCAGATTAACATTTTCAGTCAGACCTCAAAATGGTGTAACTCTTGCTCCTTTTGTTGGTTTGTTGTGGTTTATAAAAGTTAAACGACTAGACGAAATGACTAGAGCCCGACCAATATGGGATTTTTGGGGCTGATACTGATACGAGGGGCAAAAGAAAGCAGATATCTGATATATCAGCTGATATCCCACATATCTGCTGATACATAAAAGAAGAACATTGAGACACAGGAGATATACTGTACATGAACACAAATTGTTATAATATCCAAAATCATATTTTGGGTATGACACAGCAACGTTAAAACACTGCATTACAGTCTTTTATTAGAAAATGATGGACGTGAGTATTAGGAGCATTTATCTCTGTTTATTTTGCAAAAAAGCATCTTACAGGATGTTAGAACTCCATATTATAGTTATATATTAGGTAATGGTGGACATGTGAAGTAACAGTAGTATTTATCATTGGCAGAGAGCAGCATGCAGCCTGACACAGACACACAGGAGCAGGAACAGCAGCATTTCCACACAGAAAAATAAAGTTTATACATCAGCTACATAATGGCCGATGTCGATTTATCGGTGACACGCTATAATCTGCCTGATTAATCAGTCGAGCTCTAGAAATGACTGGCCTGTTTACTCACAGCCTGGAGAAGATGAATGGCGTGATTAAACACTGGATACACATGGTCTGGATTTGTTCCCTGACCCGCCCGACTGATGTGCATTCTTGCATGATCAGCACGTTTTCTGAAAGTCATCACTAAGACTAAGAGTGTTCAAAAAGTGTCGTTGCTTACTCATCCCAGAGCCCCCCTCACCTAAAGATGTGGGCCTGAAGCTACGGGAGGCTTTAAAGCAGCAGCTGGCCATCATCCATGAGCGCGTGGAGGCCAAGAAGCTGGCCAAGCTGGCTCTGGCTGAGGTCAGGGAGCTCCTGATGAAAGAGGAGGAGGAGAAGGAGCTGGAGCTGGGGAGGAAGAACATGACCACCAGGGTAAAGGAACGAGTGGCTGCAAGACTGAAGGAGGAAGAGGAGAAGATGGAGAAGGCAGAGATGGATAAGGCTTTGGAAAAACTGAAGAAGGAAAAACAACCGGATAAGAAGAAGGAGGAAGAGGGGAAGGAGGAGGAGAAGCAGGCGGAGAAAGAAGTGGAGGTGAAGAAGGGGAAGCAGGAGGACGAGGGAAGAGGAGAGTCTGCCAAGGAGAAGAAAAAGAGAGGCAGAGCTGATAAATCTGAGCGAGGAGGCATTAAGAAGAACAGGAAGAAGTGAGGTATACAAGAAAGCTGCGTCATCCATTTTCACCACGAGGGGGAAACATGATTTTGGTTTTTACGAAAATGCGCCTGGTGCAACAAATATTCAGGTTTCATCCTTCAGCTCAGTTTAAAAAGAAATGCTGATTTCCTCAAATTATGCATCAAGTAATTTATTAATATTCAGTGTTTAAATACTGCACACACCTGCTCTTTGTATTGAGAGTTGTACTTTATAATTTGTAATTATTAACCCATGGTGTGCTGTAACAGAACTTCTCATCTTCATCAGTTTTCAAAGTGCAATCGTTTTTTTTTTTCTTTGTGCAGATGAGAGCAATAGAAGAGCAATCTTAATCATCTATTTCAAAGTTAATCCATCTCAGATCTTTTTTTTTATTTTAGGTGTCTTTGTGTTGAATATCGAGATGAAGTTTTGTCTTCTGTCAATAAAGTTTATGGATCTGTGTGTTTGGTTTCAGGCGTGTGTGTGCTGAAAGGTTAACAGGAAGTTGATCACGCTTGGATCAGCTGTCTTCATGACAAAATACCATGTACGAAAAGGTCATTAAAAACTTTGTAGATTTCGGTCCACTTCAGACCGACTATAGATTAACTTCAAATCATGCCAAGCCACTGTTAAATGTTTCAAAAGGAAACCTGTTTGATGAAGTGATGATTGTATGACTTTGTTTTCTCTCACCGGCATCACTTTTTCCACACTTAAAAAGTTTGATTATGCTATACCTATGACTTAACTTAAGTAGATGCTTTTAGATGCAACTTTGATCATCTTGTACTGGGTGTACTCTCTCCTGTGTGTGAGTGTGTGTGTACCACACTTTCCTTGCCAACAACCTGTGCATCATCTCATGTAGGACTGAAAGAGAAAGCCGTCGTGGTCACTTCCCGTTCTGAAGCCGCTGCTCCAGTGAAGATTCCCGAACCTGAGCCTGCACCTGAAGGTACCACTAACCTGTTTATACACACCTGAACTCACAAACTTTACTGACTCTGTCACAGGAACATTTCAGTACATAAAGATTTCAGCACAGTTAACCCTTAAGGTCCTGAGCCCTAAGATACCTGCCTTGACTATTTTGCTTATCCTGAACATAAACAGTCAAAAAATGTCCTGTGCAGAAGTGCCTAGGCCCATCTTTTCTGGAATACTTTGAACTTTCAATATCGGGAGTTATTTCCAATTTACTGCACGTTATGTCAAAGACAAACACTTTAAACTGAAGAAAAACACAGAGAACTGGATGAAAATATGAACATTAACAAACATATATGCAATACCCATTTAAGAGATTTTTTTCTCTCATTTTGTCAAAAAACATAAAAACCACTGAAGGATTTTAATCTCCTCTTCATGACATAAATACTGAATCTGGAAGAAGAGGAGAAAGATATTCAGCTACTCACACATATTGTACAGCACAAACAAGGCATGGTACAGTATTTTTAAAGATCAGGCTCACACAGCACAAAGAAGACTGGAAACACATTTCTGAGACTGCAGAAAGACTTCATGTGCTATTTTGCGCATGGTACGTAAAATACACTTCTTGAATACAGACAAACATGGGATATTACTCCATTCTAAAAAGGTTGCTACCCATCGTCAACATTGAAATACGTTCATATTGTACAAATCAGACTCGGTACATCCTTCCATTAGCGTCACCACACAATGCAAGCACGAAATTACGCATAAAAAAACCAGACAGAGAGCTTCATTTATCCCATCTAATGTTACCTTTTCTCACATGAAGCTGCTCCTTCAGTCTCTCCTTTTTTTCTCAGAGTTATACAGAAGCTTCAGAGGTGTTTTTATGACCAGGGGTGATCTCCTTTTTGACATTTTGGAAAAACTCTTCTCTGTTTTCTCTGTGCCTCCCTCTCATCCTTCTGCTCTGCAGTCTGTGTGTTTATTCGTGGGTTTCCTTAAAAGCCTGAGTGAAATCACCACAATAACCATATATTGGCTGAAAGAGCAACGTCTCAGCTTTCAGAAACCATGGATTGTTTTTTTGATCGTGCAAACCGTTAAGGATTAAAGGACGTTCAAATACAAACGTGTTGGCGCCAGCACGTACGGACCTAAAGGGTTAACCAGCTTTTCAGCAGACACTCTTATAGTATTATGAAGTCGTCCATTACATCACTATCCACTTGCTAACGTGTAGTTTTAATCATACCCAAATTATGTAAGAATGAAGGGATGAAATAGGAACTAACATTGATCAAAAGTAGAAAACACTGTTTAAAGGCTCATTAAACCTCAACTCAGTATGACCTCTAAGGAAAATAATGAAAGTAGGATTAAGATAATTGTCTCCTGTGGGTTGTTAGCGAACAGAATGTTAGTGTTTTTATCACCTGTTGTGTTTCAGTTTCTGTGTGAACATTAAATAACAACAAAGATTTTGTAACTCCTCTTCCTCACTCCTGCTCCCATCAGCTGTTGAGGAGCCTGAGCTGCCTGTTGAGGAAGTGCTGGAAGCTGTGATAGCAGAGGAGATTGCTGCACCTCCACCAGGTGAGAGTGTGTGTGTGTGTGTTCTCATGTTTTCATTCAATAGGTCTTATGACAACGGTGTGTGCAAACACATTGTGAACTTGTTCTTTGTAAAGAAATCTGTCACTGAGTTGTGAGAGTGCTTAATTAAACTCCCTAAAACTCCTTCTCTGTTCAGAGCCTGAACCTGAGGAGGTGACTCCTGAGGCTGAACCAGAACCTGAGGCCGAGCCAGAGCCTGAAGAGACTCCTGAGGTTTGTTCAGATATGAGAGAAAACTATCCGCAGATCTCTATGTATCTATTTATAAAACATCCTTAAATTCTTACTTTAAAAAATAATAATAATTGTACAAAAAGTTGCTTCAGGAGTTTAAATCAAAAATACGCTCAAAGGAAATACTGCAAGATTGAGTTCACAACTATTTTCAGTACCTCAGGTGAAAACAAAAACAAACTTTTTTTGAGACAAAAAGAAGCACAAATGACAGAAAAAAAGTATCTGAAACCTTAAACACAGAACTTTCAACTTACACGTCTTAACACTATTGGATTGAAAACAAATTTTGATCAGTTGATTTATATTTCAGTCTCTTCTAGTTTTTCAGACATCCAATTCTATATCATGCAGTATTGGATTCTGCTCAGGGGTTACTTCTAGTTTATTTTGGTTCCTAGACATGTTTTAAGACCTTTTTGGAATAATAATAATTAGATAAAATGAATTGGGAGATTTAAAAAAAGATTTTTCAAGAAGCTTTGGATGTGCTAACATTTGTTTTCATATTAGAAACCCCATTGGACTACTCCATAAGTGACCATGGTGGATATCCTATGAGGTTTGCAAACTGTCAGTATAGGTCCTTTAAAAACACCAAACTGTACAAGAAAAGTGTGATTTTGATCATCAGTCTTTCTCAGAGTGGGTGTGACTTAAAGGCTGTAAAAACAGACATCTTTCAGGTTGACTGTCAACCGGTTAATCGCCATCAACCCAAGACTATTAGAGTGAAAAGCAAGTGAAAGAGGACACTAAAAAACCCTAAGGGAAGTCTGGTTAAGTGTAAAAATTAAATATTCAGGTGAAATAGTTTTCTAGTTTGATGCTGAGGAAATTTCACATTAATATCAAGTTCCACAAATCAAAACATGCTTTTATTTTGAAATGTTCAGATTCACCTCTGGACTTTCTCAGTCAGTCATCTGTTCATGTGCTGATTTATCAAGTATTTGAAAACATCATTACTGTAAGGTGTACATAAATGCACATCCTGAGACACAGAGGCTCAAGATTTTCAGTTAAATGAGAGTCGTCAGTGTTGAAACTGATACAAGATACAAGACACTTTGTCATTGCACATGTTTCAGAGCAACAAAATTCAATTTCAGTTTCATCCCGTCAAAGAAACATAAAAAGACAGTGACAGTGAGGACAGGAGCGGGAGAACTGTCACGCAGCCAGCGTGGGCAGCGCCCCATTTCATTAGATGTGAAAAAGGAGAAACAAGAGGGAGGAAGAGGGGTAAAAAAAAACAATCAACTCCAAAACTAGGCAGCTGTAAGGGGGCACAGTATGGGATTAGAAAAAAAAACATCTCAGCACATAAGCAACTTAATAAACCGTTACTTGTATTAATACGCCAGGCACATTAGCTCATCATCTTTAGCGGCAGCGAATGAAGATCCCTTTGAAAATTAAACAAACAACAATGACAAGAAGTAAACAATGAGTTAGACACTCAGAAATTATTAAAGACTGACTGAAGAAAGAATATCAACTTAATAAACCGTGAAAACAAAACTTGAAGACTTGTACATGTGGGAGGGGGAAGGGTGACAGGGAGGGGAGGTGTCTCAGCACAGACACTGAGGACTGTCAGCAGACTGCACCATAACGAAGGAGGGAGGGTAATGGGACCTAAGAAGAAATTACATGAAAAAAAGGAGAAACAAGAGGGAGGAAGAGGGGGAAAAAAGCATCTCCCAAACTGGGCTCCTGTCGGGCGGGGGGGCACAGTGTGGGATGAGGAAAAAGCCGCTCACTGATATACACATTGTTAATGGTGAAGGGATGAAATGTGTTTCAGGTGATTGAAGAGGATCCAGAGGTGTTGACAGAGGAAGCACCAGCTGTGGAGGAGGAGGAGGCTGCAGAGGAGGCTGCAGCGGAGGTTGCAGAGGAGGTAGCCGAGGAGGTAGCCGAGGAGGTTGCAGAGGAGGTAGCCGAGGAGGCTGCTGAGGAAGTTACAGAGGAGGTAGCCGAGGAGGCTGCTGAGGAAGTTGCAGAGGAGGTAGCAGAGGAATCTGCAGAGGAAGTTACAGAGGAGGCTGCAGAGGAGGCTGCAGCAGAGGAAATTGCAGAGGAAGTTGCAGAGGAGATTGCAGAGGAGGTTGTTTTGAGTTTTAACGTAGTTCAATCTGCACGAGCACAGTAGACTTCAATCACAAAGAAATCTAGAAATGCTGCTGTAGTAATGTTGTCAGTTCTAGTGCCGCTCACTGCTGCTATCAGTTCAGTCACTCAAGGTTATAACCACTGAGAGTCAGGAGAGATGATAGTAAAGAGGAGGAGATAAGAAGACCGCTGATAACACGTGAAGTTGTCGTGGCTGTGGTCTGAACTCCAAACACACCAAACTATGAATAAGGCAGTCTTATCTACAAAAAAGTGAGCTAGAAAATTGAAATGAGATCAAATAAAATCATCTCTATTATGTTTAAAGTAATTGGAGATCTTTTTCAGTTTAGCAGGAGTCACAAACACATTTTTCTCAAATCTGTTGAAATACACAACACATATTTTTACCATTTAGCCCAGGGGTGTCCAAACTTTTTTCCAAAAGGGCTGTATTGAATAATGTGAGAATGACAAAGGGCCAACTGGTCTTACAGACATGCTTATTAACAGTGAGAGTAACAAATGAGTTCTTGATTGGAAAACTATTTCGTTTTGGTAGTTTCTGTAAAAAAAAAAAAACAAACACCAAAACAAAAAACTGTCTCCAAGTTTTGTCAAACGTGCCAGTGTTATCACAGACCATTGAGATAAAACCTAACCTGGGAAAAATGTTGTTTTTTTGTGGCAGGATCAGGATCTGGAATTTATCACGTTTCTTTATGCGACAGCGACCCCAAATATTTCTGATCCTGCATTCTGAACCATTTAATGCATCAACTTTTCTTTTCTTCACCATTTCATGACTTAAATTCAGTCTTTTGCTCTCCCATGTTTTTTTGTTTTTTTTTTAAGTGGCCGATGCACAGTCCAAATTTTTGTGAGATGTTGCCAGATATATTTAGGGTTTTTTCAAGCATCTGACAGAAACTGTAAATGTACACAACTAGATCATGCTTGATTTAAGTTACAAAATTAATGCAAATCAAAATGACAGCTGGGGGCCACATGAAAATAGATGATGGGCCACAATTGGTCCCTGGGCCTTAGTTTGGACACCCCTGATTTAGCCACTGTAGTGAATGTTTTTGCAAACACACACTCACACACGCTGTAGTGAACTCAGTGACCTAGGCCTCACATGCAGGGACTGCTTCTGTGATCTGATTTGCATGCCACCCTCGCACTAATTCCATTTTCCCTGAATCTGTAGACCGTCCAGCAGCCTGATCGCATTTGAGCTGTGACAAGTGATTTTGTCGCTGCTCATCAAAGAACATAAATGTCAACCACCTTTTCGTAACCTTTGGAAATGTTTCTTCTCCCAGGCTGCCCCAGTTGAAGAGGAGGCAGTGGCTGAAGCTGTTGAGGAAGTGGTGGAAGAGGCAGCAGCTGAGGAGGAGGCTCCAGCAGAAGAAGAGCTGGTGGAGGAGGTGGAGCAGGCCGTCGAGGAAGTTTTAGAAGAGAGCGCTCCTGCTGAAGAAGAAGCTATTGAGGAGGAGGCCGCTCCTGCTGAAGAGGCTGTAGAAGAAGCCGTGGAGGAGGTTGCCGCTGCTGTCGAAGAGGCCGTAGAAGAGGTAGCAGAAGAAGTGGAGGCTCCAGTTGAAGAAGCTGTGGAGGAAACAGAGGAGGAGATAGCAGAGAGGGTACAAGAAGAGGTGGAAGCAATCCTGGAGGAGGCTCTCGCACCTTCAGCAGAGGAGCCCGAGGAAGAGGAGACAGCAGCAGGTAAACTGAAAAGACCCTTATTGGTTTTTTTTTTCTTCTTGATCCAAACATTGTGTTATAACTTTGACCCAAACTGTCAGTTTAACCTATAAAGCCAAATGTATCATATTCAACACATGAGTTCAAAGGCCTTTGTCTCATCAAAATCATAGTTTCTTTAAAAACCTGTTAAAATTATTTTGAAAACATGATCTACCATCTTGAGCTGAAGTTGTATTTTGGCCCTTTTTAAAATGTCTGCTCCCATGAAATCATCCACTCACATATATTCAAGAAAATCATTGCCAGAATTTCAAGAAGTTGCAGCAAGAATAACATCGAAATAGTTACTTTTTTAAAAGTGTTTTCTGCATCAAATAAATGCATATTTGCTTAAAAACTTAAATAAAATAGATAAAATAGCACACAAAACTGGGCCGTGTGTCAAATATGATACAAGAAATGTATCATGAATGGAATGATAAAGCAATATTTTTTTGTGGATTTTGTTAAAAGGATTAATTAACAGCTCAGTTCCAAAAAACTGGCATTTTTTTTCCTACTTGTTGACAGGTTGGGCTTTGTAGAGTTAAATGAATTGTTCAGGATTTATAGATTGAGGGCAATGATTGTCAAAGAAAAATTAGTTCAAACATCAGTTTGTTTACAGCAGGTCGGTAGTATTAGTGCACAAGTGGAGGCTTTACAAACGCTATAAAAGTCCTCAGCTTCAGTCTCTTGAATCATCTGGTTAGGCCTGAAAACCTCATTCTGAAAGCAAAACATAAAGTAGTGATAAAGCAGGTGTTTGTAACCTGTGGCTCAAGTTTTCTGCTTAGAAACACAGCTCACATACAAAGAGTAACCACTCAGCATCCTGAATCCTGAACTACTCACACAGGTTCAAGTTTAATTAACAGACGTGTTGCAGGTTTTTGTTTTCACTTATCATTATCAGATTAACTTATGTTTGACTGTTTCTGTTGTTTCTCCACAGAGAGTGAAGACACACCAGAGGTAGAGGAGGCAGCAGAGGAGGGTAGGTGTAAAAGTGAAATATCATTCTGATGGTGGTGTTGTTGCATCAGTTTGCTGCAGTTGTCAGCAGATGTCCAACTCTGAGAGGAATGTGTCAGTAAGGTCAGAAAAAATGGTGCATTAAGTGCAGATGAATCACTGTCCACAGCTATTTATGGCCCTTTTCCACTGACTCGCCTTGGCCCTACTCTACTCGACTCTACTCGCCTCTACCTGGTTTGTGTTGCGTTTCCACGAGCGCGGTACTATGCGGCAGACGCCAGTTTTTAGTACCTACTCTACCCTGGTTCTAAGCGAGTAAAGCTGATACTAAAAGGTGACGTGGACGGACTGGCGGTCACTCATTGGTCAGAGAATGTCGTCTCCAAAGCTTCTGACTCTGTATGAATCACTTACAAGAGGAAAACGAATAAGTCAGCGACAGGTTTTTAATGACATTTTAACCCGACGGCACAGAACCAGACTGAATGAAGACAAAATACAGCCCTAAAATGCACCTTCATGATTCCTAAATAAGTTAAAAGTCATTTTTAAACGAAAAAGAAGTTAACAGCAAAGATAATTCGGTTTAAAGAGTCTTTTAAATTAAATCAAAGTTCATCGGCGCAGGAGCGATCTGTCTGCCTCAAGAGTCTTTACGCACCAATCAGTCCATTAATCCACAGGGACACTTTGATAGTTCTTTTCTGCAAATGAGATTATTTTTCTTGTTGGTGGTAAAAAAATAAAATAGTTGCTTAACATACAGCGGTGCCTTGACTTACAAGTTATATTTGTTCCATGACAGAGCTTGTGGCTTAAATAACTTGTATGTCAAATCAATTTTCCCCATTGAAACCAATTGAAACGCCATCAATCCATTCCTGACCCCCCCAAAAAAGACCACCACTGTTTTGTCACATAGTTTTTGGGATCTTTGAGGGACATCTTTTTATAAAGCTGTGACAAGATTGCATTATGACAGGTGATAATCTTGGGTTTTCCCAATATGATTGCACCAATGAACGCCAGCTTCAGTGCTCTTAAAAAGAATGTAGATTTGGATAGCCAAATCTGCACGTTCCTCTCCATGAGGGCCTGGACTACAAGGTTTATTGTACCCAGTTGTATGCTCACACTCCTGTGCTCAAAATGTGTGTTTGTGTCTTTGCAGTAGCAGCAGAGTTCGCTGACACAATGGAACAGATTGTGGACGAGCCCACAGGTGAGTCATGTTCTCCAACATGTCCCATACGTTATATAACACACAGAGAGTGTTCTATACGTAGGTGTTTGCTCTCCACTGGATGTTTGCTTATCGGCTGCACTTTGGCTGCTTTACAGAACACCTTATCTGTTCTTTTGAGACGAGAAAGCTGCTATATGGGCTTTAACCTTTTCTTGAAGTTCCCTGACAGCTGGATCCATTACACAATGTGTTGCATCAGTGGTGGATGGTAAAGGTTCACCACCTTTAGACAGACGTGTAGCTCTGAAGACTAAATCAGCTTTAGTAACACAGGTTCTTAGTGTATTACAAAGGATCTTATCTGATGGTTTGTTTTTTGTTTTTTTAAGTTATTTTTTTGGCCTTTGTGCCTTTATTGGATAGAGGAGGACAGTGGAAAGCGTTGGAAAGGGGAGAGAGAGTGGGGAGTGACATGCAGGAAATGGGCCACAGGTCAGATTCGAACCCGGGCCGCCCGCTTGAGGGCAAACCTCATGGTGCGCAGCCATATCCACTAGGCCATCCGCGCCCCCTGATCTGATGTTTTAAAGGTTTTTAATTCTGACACAATATCTCATTCTATTAATTACAATATTTTTGAATAGAGCAGGAAATGTGGCCATTATCTGGTACTTGAGGATGTTTTTCTCCTTTTCCTAATAATAACTTTAATCGTCACAGTTTGATGTAGCTGCCAGTTTGAGGCCTAAAACCAAAGACCTGAAAAGAGCTTTTAATACAAATCCTACTGAGAATCAAACTCATATTTTTGTCTGTTTTCTTTTGCTATACAAACCTGAATAGACACAAAACCATCAAAATCAGATTCAAAGTATATTTTTAATTTGCACATTTTAAATAATTTGTTGCACTCAACTTGTTATTCATGGAAAAGTTCTGTATGAGGCCTCACCTTCTCACCACCTCGGCCTTTATGAAGGAGATGTTTGGATATCAGGAAAGATCAGACATCTTTAGCATTAAATGAAAAGGGAGGGATTCCTTCATTCTTTAGGACGTATCAGAGTTTGTTTCAAATATAATAAGTATGTTGTTAAGATAAGATGTAGTGATGGGTATAAATAACTGGAGCTGTAAAACTGAACGCAAAGAAATGTACATTCCCGTCTCATAAGAGATAAATATTCCATACACTCAACATGTTAAACATCTAATATACCAAAAACGATATAGAAATCATAGCGCTAGCTCAATGCTTACGTGCGCAGTTAGCATACATTGATATTACTTTGGTGTTAAAACAGAATTTCAACTTTCATCCAGGGATTTGTTAAAAAACATGAGATTGGAACCTAAAAATAATTGCACAAAAATCTTGCAAATGGTTCAGCCCTAATCGGTATCTATAAATTCTTATAAATACTGTTTCCCCATCTTGTTTTTTTTTTTCCTGAAGTTAGAAAAAAAAGTTGAACTAAACTGTTTCTGTTTTCTCTCCCTCGTAGAAACGTAGAAGCCGTTGAGTCGTGATGGTGACGGAGCAGGGACCCACTGATGTTGTATCATCTGCACCACCAGAGCACACGTAGAGCAATGATGCACCTCTCCATCTCCAGAAAAAAGATCGACGATATGAAAACACCCATCTCTCTCCCTCTACATGTTTTCACACCTTCTTTAAATTTTCTGTTGATACCAATGAATGAATGAGACGATGAATTATCCCCCCGCCCCTGTCGTTCCCCCCTCCCCCTCTTTCGCTCTGCAGCTGGAGCTCTCATTTTTAGGTTAGATCCAGATGGTTCATGTGACCGAGTCTCAGGCCAGGTGGAGGATTTGTCTTAGAGCAGGTCCACCAGAGTCCAGTCTGTACAGCTGTGACATGAAACCAGGAGGACCCTGAAGTTCTTAAGTCACCAAGCTTTGCTAAATTGTGTTAATTATCCTGAAGCCAAAGTTCATCCTGAGTCTGTTTGTGTCTGTTTAAGCTCAGTCTCTGTGCTCGGTCACTGCAGGCTCAGAGGGAACACACGTCAGAACAAAAACATCCTCTACCTTCACCTGTGCTCTGGTCAGCCTCTCTAATGCTATGCAAAGCTGTCTTTACGTCTGTAACCCCCCCC
>RPOG01004641.1:0-28405 GCA_008086565.1 Thalassoma bifasciatum
TCATACAGAGTGGCTTTTACTGTAATTTGCTGAACATTCACACCATTAGACCTGAGGACGTGAGGATATTTCTCTCCGACCTGAAGGCACTTTGTGAGCTAAATGAACGCAGAAAAACTCAGCAGCTACAGGGAAACCATGACATGCCACACGGGTCACAGCTTGGAGTCAGAGCTGAGTGTGGCTTTATCCCACTTTTGTTTACTTTACTCTAGGTATACTCTTTTGCCAGGACATGTCCTTGTCTCAAAATTATGTCTGGGGGGGATTCTAGAAAATCCCCCAAAATGTTTTGGCTTTTTCTCAGCCTATTCTTCAAACCACTGATATTTATAATAAAGCAAAGCTGCACTGGGCTACTGGAATTATTCTGATGCACCAACCTGTCAAAATGTTGAGCAGGAAAACATACTCTGACTGTTTGCGCCGTGCTCTCAGACAGAAAATGCTGAAGAGGGAATGCACTTTAATAGACAAACTTCAGATATACAGAAGAACGAGAAGAACCTCTCTTTTCCTCGTGGTCTTGACTGGTGGGAGGCACCGTGTACTGTCTGCAAAGCTGGCACTTTTCTGTCAACTGAAAATTTAAATGCCTCAGGGTATTAAAATGTAACATGTTAGGCTCATCCAAAGCATCGGTGACTTGTTTGCCATTCCTATGACATCATCAAAGTATAAGGGTCAATGAAGTGACGTCCCTTTTTTGTGTCCGAGTGCAATATTTCCTTCCATCATGAATTGAGTATTTCATCACATGTATTTCTTTATTCTATGAAACCTGTGTTATTTGAGCACATCTTTAAACTATTAAAATATAACGTGTTTTTTTGTGTTTTGGTTCCTCAAACCCCCAAAATGTCAGGTGGTGCAACCGTCCTGACAAGTATCCACAGTAATTAAACTCTAAAAATTGAATATCAGTTATTGTAAATGGAAATTAAAAATACAGTGGCATTTTTTTATGCTTGAACCTTTTTAAATGAAACATTCTTTGCAAATAAAAATAATTTTAAAGCTGTTGAGAAATTTAAAAAACTTTTGTCCCGTAATTTTCACCTTGTCAAATGTCAGGGTGGTGCAACCGTAACATTAGACTTTTATTTTAAAGTGAAGAGAATAAAACAGGAAACAGGAAACTGCATCAGCCAGAGGACCCCAAAGGACATTTGTGACCAAGTGGAAAAGTTTGTAGATTTCTCTGAAATACTGATAAAAAAGGTTTTTTCACTTCATTGGTGACTGGAACAATTTCCATGTCAGGTGGAACAACCAATGTAATAATGTGAAATGTTATTTTAACATCAAATTATTTATCTTATTCACAAATAAAAGAAATGTAACGCACAAAATGAAAATGCATGAGTCACTACAGACACTTGAGAGATACTTGCCAATAATTTCACACAGAAAAAATAACAGGAACATATAAATATATTTCCATATATTTGGTTGCACCACCTGACATTTTTGGGTGCTCAAATTAAAAATACTAAAAAATAATGAACCTAAAAACTTTGAAATGTTGGTCAACTACTGAAATCTGTAAGAAAACATGATTCTTCACTCAGAAATATGTTTTTATCCATTTTCAAAGAACTTTTAAAAATACACTTTTAGACCCTCTTTTTGTCATTGACCCATAAATACTAGCGCCTTCATCAAACATTGGAATGCAACCTGCGTTAAAGAGCTTAGATCCTCCACATTTCAGTCGCTAAGTTTGTTTTACAGTTTACTTGACCAACAAAACATAATTATTGAAAGAATTGCTCAGATGGTGATCTCAACAAATGGGAGGTCTTTCACGTTTGGAGGTCATGTCCACAGCCTGCATTCTAAATATTCACTTTCCTTTCTACTAGAGTAATCCAGAGTTCAAACATATCAAAAGTGTTGTTTCATAAATTTAATCTAGGTGGTAAAATTTCTCCTGTAAAGTGTGCTGTTTGTCTGTCTGTTGTGTCCATTCTCAACCTTTTACATAAGGAGTTAAACTGAGATTTTGAAGCATGAATTACATTTTTGCACAGGGAAATAATACAACTTTTCCTTTTCATTTTATCATGTGATGAGTCATTATTGAAGCTCACCAGTTGAAAAAAATAAATAAACAAAACTTGGCTGTGTTGTGAATTTTTTTTGGGCTCATAGTTGGTGAAAATTTGGAAATAAGTAAAAAATTTGGGATAGAAATTCAAAATTTTGAAATTAAAAGTCATAATTACCAGAGAAAAGTCAAAATTCTGAGAATAAAAGGTTGAAAACTTGAGATAAAAAGTCAAAATTGTGAGAAAAAAAAGTCAAAATTTTGAGATGAGAAGGCAAGAAACTTTGAGTTAAAAGTCAGAATTGTAAAGTTCTGTTTTTTCATCCCCATTAATTTACCTTTATTTCAAATTTTTGTCTCAATACATGCAAAAAAAAAAAAAAATTCTACAAAGCCAGTCTTTCAGTTTTATATTTTCAACCTGAAGAAATTAATCGCTTAACATAATTTATGTTTACATACCATAATAAAAAATAAATAAAATTGCTTCAAACAGAGAGGGGTGTTTTGAATATTTTTGGGTATTTTTGCAGGATCTCCAATAGGCCAGGTAAGTGGTCCCCTGATATAGGTTTTTTAGAATATGGTCACCCTACCTTATACTCTCCAGAGTCAGTAAATTTGATTTCATTATTCAAAATCAGTTGATCACATTATCAAAAACTCTTTCTGACATGTTGAGTGGCATCTCCCCATCTGTATCAGCATGTTCTCATCTCAGGTAGCAGAAGTAGATTTTACATAATCCCCAACAGCTCATCAAATGTATGTTGCACATCACTGGTCCTCAAACTTTCACTTTCCTGTTGTCATTATTGGTCCATGTAAGAGCATCCTCCCCTCCCACTGTCTCTGTCATCCAGTCCTCCACTCCATCCATCAATCATCAGCTGTCTGCCTCCCTCACGCTCATCTTCAAAGGAAAACTTTAGTATTTGTCCAAAGGGTTTCCTTTTCATCTGGATGTGAGGTGTCTTTAGGGACCAGGTTCAGTTTTTTCTTTTCTTCTTGGTTTGCATCTCTTTAAGGTTCATGGATTTAACCTGCTCAGGATCTCTTGTGTTTTTTTATTTTATTATTATTATTATTTTTTTTTTAAATGTGCCAAATATTTTTAATGTCTGCAAGTAGTTAAGCAGCTCAACTTTTCCTTTACAGAGCCATGTTGTTGTAAAATGTGGAAAATATAGAATATATGGATTGTCTGGTGAAATCATGAAGTCTCTTTTCACTATTACTGGATCATGTTTATAGACTGGGGTCACTGCTGTGAAGTGGTTTTCAATGCAAAAACTGAAATGCAGATCTTTATGTATTATTAACAAAAATGCTCTCATTATACTCAATACAAGCCACATTCACCTTAAAAGTCCTGAGACAGATGTTTTTGGAGGATATTAAAAGACAAAAATGATGCATGAAAGTAAGTTGAGGGAGAAAAATGATCTCCTTTGGTTTCTGAAATTCAAAATATAAGTTAAAAAATTATTTCTTAATACAAAAACTAAATGTTTGCTAAATCCTGTATTGATAGCATTAATTGCAGATGTTCAGCCAGTGTAACTTTAATGTTGAAGTATTTTTTCATGCAGTTTCCACAGAAAGATAAACCTCTTCCTGTCATTTTTATACCTGTTCATGTTACTTAAAAAAAAAACAAAAGAAAAGAAAAAAAAAAGATTTTAATGTTTTATTTTTCCACCTTATTTCATTTTCTGTTGTCCCTGTCTCATTTTTTAAAACTATCGCTGACATGACATTAACTCTCTGGTGCATCCTGGTGACTGCATTGTTCGGCAGTTTAAAGTCATTTTCTCCTAAATGCAATGGTCTCAGTGGAGGCACTGCACATCAGCCTCTGGAGTGCTCTCTGATACTACATTGCATTAAGCTTCATTCATTGGTCAGTTGTTTTAACCACAAGAACATTTTCTCTGACTAGGTGACCAACAAACAGATACACTATCAATCCTTCGATTAAGAAAAAACCCCAGGGATTCAAAAATAAGATGATATACAGTAATACCTAAGTAACAGCATTAGTTTATTATTTTTGAATATTTCATCTAAAATAAGTAGTAAATCACAATTTGTTAGAGTGATGCTGTACTGCCGTGCTTGTAATCTATGTTATCATTCTGACGTCAAGGACAGACTGCTCATGCAGAAAGTAGGTATCAGCTGTTTACAGAATGTGGTTACATGATGTCCATTCAAATATGTTCTGCCTGTGAACTTCTGGTTTTTACATGACTAATGACTATACGATCACTCCCATATGATGATTTCATTGTGAATAAAGAGCTGAACAACGGGGAAGTCTGGGAAGCTGATAGGAGTCAGGGTGCTGGATGCACCTCTGATCAGACTTCCCTTTTGCAAATGCATTAACTAAGAATCTGTGCCTCGGAGCTTCTTTCGACACCCACAGCAGCTGATAGCCAGTTGGGTGCTTAGACCCAACACAATTAAACATGTCTCCAATGAAGTGGACATCATGCAACACCAAGAACACTGCCCCACTGATGGAAACAACGGGTCTTTCATATATTCAGGTCGTCAGCTGACTTCATTCTTTCGACGTTTAACATTGCTGAAGTTATACCAGACCAAAATACATCATAGCACTGCTGCTACAGGCTTGTACAGTACAAACAGGGCATGATGGGTGTATCGTTTCACCCGGCTCTCCTCTTACCCTGATGCACCCATCACTCCGAAACAGGGTAAATCTAGACTCATTAGACCACATGACCTTTCTGTATTGCTCCAAAGTCCAATCTTTTTATTTTCATTTTATTTTTGACTTTTGATGTTTAAATTGCATCATGCATGCCAATATTTGGTTTATTTGGTTTGACCTATTACTTTCTATTTGAATGGTGACCTTGAGTGTCATGAAAGACGCCATGAAAAAACAAATAATTTACTGTAATCATAGTAATAATTTCACTCTTCTGGAACTGATGAACATTATTTCCTAGACCACAGAATGTGTCTTTTGACATAGTTATTTAAGGAATGAAAAGCTTCTCACTGTGTCAGTTAGGGCCAGTCAGTGTATATTTCCTTCACAGAGTTAAAATGCGTGAAACTGTAAAAAAAAATTCTGCAAAGACATGAGTATAAATGGAATTACAAATAAATAAAAAGTCATTTTTTTTTACATGAAGTTCACACTGTTTGATGTCTATAACTCTATGAACAACAATCAAATATTTGAGGTGGTGATACCAGTCCTGAATTCTGGAGGAACTTTGGAAACTCACAATATTGTCCTTGTTGTTGTTGGTGATATTTTCAAATACAGACTTGACTTTAGTCAAAGCTTCACAGTTTAGAGTATCATTTGGTGTCCTATGCAGGCCCAAACAATAGACCTGTACAAAGTTAAGATGTATTTAAAACATGCTGAAGTGTTTTAAATAAATAAATATATTATGAATGAATGAATAGAAAACTACATACATACATACATACATACTAACATGAAAAAATAATCCAGTTTTCCCTTGAATGCTTAGGCCTTTATAATCTATGTAGTACACATCTGGAAATTTCTGAATAAAATCAATTTGTTCAAAAAATAAATAAACAAAAACAAATAATTTTAAACTTCCTGATGCTTTTGAAGAATTAATATATATAAGAAAAAATGTGACTCAAGTTTTCATAATATATGCACAAGAGGGTTAAAAATAAGCAGATATTTGTCATCTAACATTTACCTTTTAGGAAATATGAGAAAATCCAAACCACTAAAACCTGTTTTTGTGAACTTTCCACACAACATCCAGTGCTTTTACTAAAGAGAGAAGTAGGCTTTTTATGTGTGCTAAAGGCCAGGGCTAAACACCTGTGTCTGAAGATTTAAGAGGAGAAACAGGCGTGCTTAATGTTTTTTAGCAAACCGACAAACTACACCGAGCTAATTACAATCCCATTTGTAGTCCCCGCAGCATTCCGAGACTACATTTCAAACAACATGTACTAAAGATGAATCCAGTAGGTGTCAGTAATCATGCATACACAGTGAAAAACACAGAGGGATGCAAGCACATAGTCTAACAAAGACACTGAGCCAAAAGAAAGAGAAACATGTAAACACATAGAGTCAGTGCTCATACTCCATTTAATAATTCTATGAGCACAAATGAGATTCTTTTGAAGAAAAAAAACCTTTATTATTGACATTTATTTTAAAATCCAACATTCAGAACTTCCTCTATTATGTTGTCAGCCACCTTATTTGAAAGTCCAAAGTGATATATCCTTCTGCTTTTTCTCAAATGTTTTCTTTTTCCACTGCTCGGCCTCTAGTTACTCTTCAAAGGAAATGTCTGAGGGAGAGTACTGGGTGCTGGGTTGAGCTGTTTGTAGCCTTTGCCCGTGTTGCTTGGCTTTAAGTGGTCACAGACACCCAGACAAGAAGTAAAGCAAGAAGTCATCGGCCCAGAAAATGAGTTCAAAAATAACGAAGTGGAAACAAAAAAGATCCAGCCCAGTGTGTGAAGAGAGTGAAAAAGCAGCTCTTCCCTGTGCGCCTCCTCTCTCCTGGTTTATAAATAGACGGTCAAGGGATTACAAGTGAAAGAAGTGTTCCTAACAGTAGCTGTATTATCTGTCGCCATTGTCTGCGTCTACCTCTGGATGTCTTAGTCAAACGTCACCCAGCGACTGTAAACAAATTTGTGTTGCTGGTAGCGTTCTGGCAGATTTGTTGTCTGGTTGAGCGTATTTAGCAGATGAAACGTGTTGTGGTGACAAGCATGATAGAACACATATGTCGCCGAGGGCTATCCTCCCTGCCTCCCCTGTCGTGGCTACACAAGCAACTGATTGTGTTTCACTTTTTCAGAGTGTGTGTGTGTGTGTGTGTGTGAGAGAGAAAGAGAGAGAGGGACGATGAGTGTAGCGGCTGTTGTTTTTCATGTGAGCTGCTAGTATCTCATGGCGCTTTAATGTTGCCTGAAGCATTACATTTGTGTGTATGTGCGAGTGTGAGTGAGTGTGTGTGAGAGAATTAAGAGTTTCTAATTCTTTTCTGTCTCACAGCCTCGCTGTTCTTATTTTCAACCTGGAGTTTTTCCTCCTTTTCTACCTCCCTTCCCTCTCTCCTCTTCCTGTTATGCAGCACTTTAGAGTCGATGTAATTGCTCAGACAGAGCAGGCATTGGGAGCACTGTGGATGTAAATGCTGCTCTATGGTGGTGGCTGACTTAATGAACAGCAGGGCTTGCAGCCCTCTGGCAGCACTTAAACTTTAAAACATCTATTATTGAGGCGTGAGAAAAAACAGAGTGGCCAGCGCTGACCTCTCTCTTATCGCTCTCTTTTTATATCTTTAGTCACAGGCAGGAGGGGCTGACGCTGAAAGATAAAGGTGCTGGGTGTAGCATTTTTTAACTTCAGTGCACCATTGTTCAATTCTTTTATCATATGCCGGACATGTGATCCAAAAAAAATAACAGTGGTCAAGATTATACTTCTAAAATCTGCCTGTTTGGTTGATTCATGAATGATGTCACATACTCAACAAAGAGTTAAAAGTGAGGTTTATTTGTCGAATGAATTAAAGCAAGAGCCAGAGATTTTTTGCGCTAAAGATAACTCGGACAAGAAGAAGAACACCAAGTATCACCAAGCAGTTGACACAGGCCTTCAAACTTACTGAACTATGCAATCAAATATACTCTTAAAGGGACAGATCAGACTTTTGGAAACAAGGTTGCTTAAAGTTATTGTCTGTAGTAAGTGTATTGGCCATCATGGGTACTGGTGAGGTCGGGTCTTTCCACGAGACAGCATGGAAAGTCTTTCTCTTTAAAGGCTCATTTATCCTCCTTTATCCAACTCAGAGTCAAAAGTGTATGACAATATCAAACTCAAAAACAGACATTGCACCCGCAGAGGAGGGATTGCTAATGTTACTTTTCCATAAAAGACAAAAATAGAGGAAGTTTTGGAAGACGTGGTGGTTGTTGCGGTCGTCAAACATGTTGTGTTTTTCTTGAAAAAGCCCCGCCATTACTCTCTCTTCTTATCTCGCCAGAGCTACACCTCAGATAGAAAGAGCTACACTGCCTCCACAGGTACTGCTCTGTTTGGCCAGCATTGGTAAGCTTTGTGGAAATATGCAGAAAAACTGACAAAATGAACGCAGGACAGAGACAGAGGGATCCCTATTTAATGTTAACCCCATAAAGGCCTAAAGGATCCTCACTCCACAAACCACAATCCAAGGCTTTTATAGGTAAAGGAAGCTCATGAAATAAGAAAAACAAGAGATGAAAAAAATAATATTTGAAATTAAAATAAAAAAAGAGGTTTTACAAAATAATAATAATGATGATTATGAAATAAATGAGTAATAATATCCGTGTAGATTATTGTAAACTCACAGCACAGTCTAAGTATATATTCTGAATATTTAAAATAAATAGATGAATTAAAGAAAAAAAATAAAAAGAGGCAACTGGACGGTGTCAAGTTTGGGAAGACGTTTTGCCTCTAATCCAAGAAGCTTTTTCAGTTCTTAAACATTTTTCCAAACTATGTGTTGAGTTTTTCTTTTCCTATCAATTTTGACTCTCGCTCCTCACAACTATCCACGGTACAATAAAAAGGATAGAGGATGATTCTTAACTAACAAAAACTAAAATGAAACTAAATATTTCCAAAAATGAAACCTAAATTAAATTAGAAAACACACTTTATATAACAAAACAAGACAAACAAACAAACAAAAAAACTCTCTTTTTGGTCAGCTTTTGGAGGCCTGTTGGGGATAGGCCTTGGTGTTTGAGGCCCTCCCTTCCAATGTGTCCTGAACCAGTTATCAGATCCTTATGTGTTGGCCTCATTGTCTCAGCAAGTCTCATGAGTATCTCATTCTAACCAGTTTGCGGACAGATTCAGCCATCATTCACCTGTAAGCCTCCACAGGGTGTACATGGTCCAGCACGTCGTCCTTGCCTTGTTCTCCTCAGCTCGAGGGGATCACTGGGCCTAGCACCAGTTAGCATAGACGTGCTTCAGGCTGCTAACAGCTGACTTCATGTGTCAACACGGTGTAACCATAACACCCACCACTGCAAAGACAACCAGTTTTGTGTCCATGGCTGACAAATGAGACAAAATAAAGAATAAGATTGTAAAAATCACAGACTCCAAATACAAAGACGACTAAAAGGTGGAGAAAAATGTAGGGAAGAAAAGAGACTGCAGTGAGAGGCCACTCACATGGCAACAAGAAGGAAAAAATAAAAGACAAAGCATGGTGTGCAACGACAGTAAATGCATTCGGTGACAGCACACAGCTGCACTCATCACCAACAAGGCAGAGAATACAAGTGCAGAGTCCACTTGAAACCATCAGGCTTTTGGTTGGCTCATTCTGAATGTAAATATGACCTGGAAGAGGAGATGAGGTCAGAGTTAGCTTAATGCTAACCTTCCTCTTTTCTCTCTATCTCTCTTTCTCTGGGAATACAGATTTAAAAGGCCATTATACTCCATCACCTCCACCGTGCACAGTGTCACTGCCATCGCTGCAGTGTCAAGTGCCTTATTTTTGTATTAGAGGGGGAGAGATAAGTGTGTGTGTGTGTGTGTGTGTGTGTGTGTGTGTGTGTGTGTGTGTGTGTGAAAATGTACTGTACAAGAGGTTAGCAGTGAGTGTGAGTGGGCCTTGCTCCGCTCTGGACGCACTTATCTCTCCTGCTGTGTAATGGATCTTGCTGAACATTTGCATAAGGTATGGAGGTGATGTCATCTGGTCCTCACAGCTGCATTTCAATGATGGTTGACTGCCGACAAAGTGGACACACGCAGAACAAGCTTCAGCTCTTTAGGTCCTGCTGTTCAAACTTTGACCAAACTTTTCCAGAGGACCTCAACTGAAGATAAACTTAACATACATTGGGCCTCATTCACAAACAGTACACACAAATATGTGCCTGAATCGTGCGTACAAATGTTTGACGCACAGAACTGTGATTCACCAATATTTTCTTATCTGTGTTTCTTCTTACTTTGCAATGAAATTTAGAACCTCCTCAGACCATGTGTATGCACAAATAATGAATGATCAGCTTTCTTAAGAACTAAAAACACAGACTCTTTTAACTAAAAGCATCACATATAAAAACTACTTTAGCAAAAGAAAAAAAGTCTTAAATAGAATTCATTGACAACTGTGCATTGGCTAAGTTTATTAAATAACCATGAAACTGACACTTTTTCACCCTCATCATGCTTAAAATATTAAATCTTAAATACAATACTTTGTTCAGATTAAAAATATAATGATGTGCATATCAGAATGTCACATTTCTTATGTTATATAAAACGTTTCTGTTCTGAAAAACAGTGCCATACATTTATGCAAACTGAATGAAGACGTAAAATAATTTGCTTTTTCTTATGACTTTACACATTCTTTGAGTAAATGACGCACACACACACATTTCCACTGTTCACTCAGACTTATTTATCTGTTTGCAAAAATATCCAGAAGCTGTTTTTATGTGTCATTTATATTTAGGATACCTGGAACAATCTCCCGGACAGCACCAAGGAGAGTCAACTGACCGTTTATTCCCTCACCTCACCTCACCTCAGGACGCATGTCCGCTGACGAGACTCTCAGTTAGGTAACCTGGAGAACGAGCTGTATGTTTAACGCTGACAATACGGATGTAGAAGACGATAGCTCGTCCCCCTGATACACTTAACAGATTTCTTGATGTAGATGAATTGGGGCGTGGTTATATGCTAATTTCAGGATGTGGGAACGCGCCAGTGGATTTAGTATGATTCTGATTCATCAATATACGCACAGTGGTGCAAACAAAAATGGCCGGTACGCACGTATCATAAATCCAACAGTGATTTTGCGTATTTTCTCATTTTGTGCGGGGAGTAAGAACATTTATTAGTGAATGAGGCCCAATGAATGCTATTTGGGGGGCTTTTGATTCTGCCCTCAGGGTTTTTATCTCATCACCATCGTCATACCAACCTGCTCTTTATTTTCAAAATCCTCAGAAAACACAGATGTACACAAAAAGCCTGCTGCAGATGACAACTGAGAAGAAACAGATGAGCTCACAAAGAGACAAACATGACAAAACCCAAGGATGATCCTTTACTTTAAAAGGTAAAGGTGCAAGAAACTTATAACCAGAGTAGCCATTAGGTATATCAATTTAGAAAACAATCAGAAAGATAATTTGGGGGCCATTTTTGCTGTAATATGACATTACAGCTTGAGAGAAAGAGAGAGAAGGGGCAGACGTGCAGCAAAGGTGTGAAAATTGGCAAAGATGACACCTTTAGTGCTGCTGAAAAAAAAAAACTGTCCCGAGGCAGCAAACTTCTGATAAATGAACAGGACTTACACACCGAGTGGTAAAAGAGTGTACGCTTATTTTCTGCCTGAAGAAAAAATGGAGTATTTTTGTAAGTAAGTTTTGCACATTTGGACAGTGGATAGTGCAGGAAACAGGGAAACAGTGGGGAGTGACATGCAGGAAAGTAGCCACAGGCTGGAAGCAAACCTCATGGAACGCGACCTCAACCACGAGGCCATCTGCGCTCCAACTGGTTAAAATTTTGGCTAAAAAGTTACTGGATTGATTGCAAGTCACTAAATTGTTTTGGATCGTTCCAACTGAACCAATATCGTCCTTTAATCGTATTGGCAACCACAGATCATGATACTGATGAGGAGACAAATGGAGAAGCTAACAGCCTACTTTTTTTCAAACAACCTTTATATCATTTTTACACAAGATTTTACACTCAGATCATTTTTACACATGATTTATTATAAACTCATTTCATGTTTGTGATGTTACAAAGTCCAAACAGGTTTTTTGAAAGATCAGACTCAAGCACCCCCCCCCCCCCCCCCCCCCCCCCCCTTTTATGCAAGCTGCTCTCTATTCATCTGCAGGGCCAGTTACACACACAGGAACTGAACTCTCTATCTCTCCAACACACACACCTACACACACACACATTCACGTGCACACGCATATAGCTGACCTCATCTCCTCAGAACACACACACACACACATGAGTAATGCTGCCTGTGAATCCTTTTCTGAGTTTGCTGCCTTGGCAGGCATACACACACACACACACACACACACACACAAACATAAACACCTGCAGAGGACAGTGACTCTGGACTGTACACCTCAAGATATTTTTTTTAATAGCCAATCAAATGCCTGGGGATATAAAAAAAAATAGAAATTGTCCCCAAAAACAGCCAATAAATAATTTGAAGGTGTTGTCTAAAGTTATTAGAAACTCCCACATGAAATCGTATAAAAATTGATTCACGTTCTGAATTCTTCAGTTTAACTCTGCAGACCTGAACTCCATGTCGTTCTTTTGCAAATAAAGTGATCTGTGGACTTAACCTGCTGGACTCCTGCAACTTTTCTGACTCAGTGCAATTTTTGGGATTCAATACTTTGTGCAATTTTTGAAAGGATCTGGCTCTGATTGGAGGGGCTTTAAACTTAACCTCTGGGTTTAACTGAACAACTGCCCAGAAGGGATAGTTGGGGATTTGAATCCAGAAAAATACACAACAATACAAATCAAATTGTTGTTGAACTGGATCACACTTGGCATTTTAGAATCATTCAAGAGAAAGACCTTAATGAAGAACCTGAATTTCTTCAACGCTGCGTATGGTGCTTTTCCTTGGTCTTTATTCTGTCCGTCTGGTGCCCCTGCAGTATTTTTTCATGATTTACTGCTGAAATAAATCACTGTTTTTCTTTGTTGTTCTAGTCTCAGTCTGAAAAACTTTATTTCATCTCCTGTTTCTTCACAGCTCCCCTCTGCTTAAACCTCTTTCACTCTGACTGGTCAGCCTTCTAGAAGCCTGTCTAAGGCAGAGCTAAAGGACATTGGTGTCTGAGGCCTTCCCCACCAACGTGTCAGTAGTCAGTTATGCCTCTTTATGAGATGAGCGTAATGAGTGAAGAGTGAAACTTGAGTATCAATCTCATCACTAAAGTATCGTATACTGACAAATACTGGCTATACAAGTATAATACTGACACCAACGACAGTATCAACATATCAATATTTTAGATGAATCCACCACTGAGTCACACACAAACATTTATTTCATCTTAAATGTTTGTATATAAATGTAACAAGGCCCAAATGTATTCTATATTTGTGTATTTCTATGACATAAATGTTAAATAATAAATATTTGTGTACAAAAGCAGAAAGCAGATGTATGTCTAACTCTCCTTTTTTTCTTTGTGGTTTTTTTTCCCTTTGGCTTTGATCTAGAATGAGATATATTTGCATGTTCTTTGAAATACATTTGTGAATCCTTCTGTGTGCATTTGTGAATATTGAGACTGATCTGACTCCATAAAAAAACTACTAATATTACTCTAACCACACTGCTAACTTCTGCTCCAGCCTTCAAAACATGAATTTGTACCACGCCTTGAAGATGCACACATCTTCCAATCCTTGCAAAAGAATCACAGAGCATCATAGAAGCAGACATTTCCATCCTCTGTCCTCCTCATCCTGAACTGAGGAGCAAAGTCTTCCCTCCAATCTGCAGAGTTTGTGCTTTTTGATGTTAGTGTCACTGTTCAAATGTCAACATGTTGGAGAAACTTTCATGAACATGTAAAAGAGTTCAGCCTCCCCAAAGGTCACATCCAATCACTTTAATTGTATGAACAGTATTTGGATCCCTTTTACACATATCTAGGGGGAAACTGAGCTCCACTCTGTGCCTCGACATCCCTCCCTTGGCTAATAGTCGTTGTCTTAATGCCAAAGTTGGGGATTTTTCAGGTTAAATTTGGGGTGGCGATGCTGTGGGTTGATATTAATCTCACTGGCTCCGTCGCTGCGGTGGTAATGAAGGATGGCCGGCGTTATTTGCATCCTCGCTTGTCGAGTGTTTTGTCAAAAGTAGGCGAGTTTTGCTTGCTTGGTAGATTTGTGTTCTCCCCGGGGAGCCGTGGCCCAGTAAGAGACAGCAGTTGCTCGACATAATTAGACCGGGAAGGTCCTTGTAAACTCATTAATATCTCGCCCAGGCTGAAATGGGCAGCTCTATGGTGGTTGCTTGGCTTGGAACATAGAGGTTTTTTGTGGAGAACTGAAATAAAATACAAGTTAAATGTAGGGTTTGAAGTGAACATGTGGCTCAAGTTAACTTATACCTAAAGACTCCCCAACCTGTCAATAAAGAACATGTGCTGGAAGATGATACATATAAGAGGGTTTTCAAAGGTCAGGGACAAGGGGCTCATGAAACACTGATAGAGAACTTCAAAATGGCTTCCAAATTCAAAAACTATCTTTCACTGCAAATTCCAACCATTATTGTGAAAATTTAGACAAAGAAATGGGTTAAAAAGTCTGATATCTAGATATATGCCTGATCATAATCCACAACTTCAAATGAGATTATCAGCGCAAAAAAAAAAAAAAAAAAAGTTATCCCTAAATGCTAATTCCTAGGTCTAGTCTGCCGATTGACTTACGGCACGCTAAAGTCAATACAACAACACCAAGCTGGCTGACAAAGATTAGAAGTGAGAAGAGAGATCTGGGTTTTTCTGTGCTGATAAGGATTTCTGTGATTTATTTTGGGACGTTGGAAACAGGAGTTGGACTGTTTGAAAAAAAAAACATGCTTTTCATCAGCCCTCCACATCTGGATTTACAGGAAAAACTACTGGACAAAAAGCTCTGACTCTCCACGTCTAATAATCTACATTTAAGAGCACTAAAACACAGAAAAACTAAAGCTGTTTTTCAAAAAAAAAATTATTAATTTATTCTAACGCCCAGAGAGAGAGAAAGAGGGGGAGAGGGAGAGAGAAAGAGAGAGAGTCCAAATCATGTTTCATCAGAGTTTTTTAGAGCTCTTGGGTTATGGAGATGATGCATGAATGAAACATTTGTCTGTAGTTTGTTGTATTTGACTGCAGCCGTCTGGGTGTAACACTGTTCCACTTTGCACCTGCCTTTCACACATGCTAAAGATGCTAAAACAGAGCCCACAAACCGTTTCAGGTTTGATAAATCACTTTGGGGGTGCTAAATGATAACATTTGCATCTCTCAGAATTTTGAGCATCCTGGTGCCTACACTCTGCTTATTCATGAAGGCAGACGCGCTAAATGGATAGCGCGTACTGCTGCGCTCACATAAGAGACCCAGTCCACGTCTGCACTCTGTTAGTAGATCAGCTTTGGGCACGCAATTGAGTTTGCACAAGTTTTTGTACATGCAAACCGTTAGTAGATCAGGCCCAAAGCAGCTAGCCTTTAAATGGTCTTATTCAACCTGTTTAACCAGAAACCAGATGTATGGTTTGTGGTTTCAACCAGAAACAAAGCTGAATGTAGTGAAACCTAAATACCCGCCCAAGCCCCCCATATGATTTCAGTGGAAGTTGTCTAGTTGTTCCATTGCAAATATACATTCATTTGAATGTGATGCCTGCAACACATTCCTAAAAAGCTGGGACAGGGTCAACAAAAGACTTTGGAATTTGAGGAATGCTGAAAAAAACACAGGTTAGGAGCATTCTACAGGTTAACAGGTTCATTGGAACAAACAGGTAACTGTCATGAGGTTCGCCACTTTGTAGCCAACTGCGTGAGCAAATAGTCCAACAGTATAACTCTAGTTGTCACAGACCCATTTTTGATTCCAACTGCCAACAAAACTTACATAATTTTCTTTATTGCATCATAGCTCCTTTACTTTGTCAGAAACCACTATTTTAACAAAATAAAAAAGGAAAAATTAAAATTCTTAAATTATAAAATGCTCCAGTTGAAATTATGACATTTCTCGTGTTAGGGTCGCTAATGCCCTGTAAGTATAATACGATTATTAAGTCATAATTAGAGCCACAACTACAACCAGAAGTGCACTACCTGCCATAATACTGACAGCCAGCTCTTTTTCTAGTCATTTAAGATTTAAGATATTCTCATTTTGCCTTTTTTTATCCTACACAAAAACAAAACAAAGAAAGATGAACATATCCAGATATGTGAAATTGAATCTGTACAGAGCTGATGACTTGCAAAGTGCACATCTCCATTTTGTAGCCCTCAAAAATAAGTAAAAGAAATTTTACTGTGAGCCAAGTTCTGTGTAGTGTTCTTGGTGAAAATGACACTGAGCAGAAGAGCAATATTGATTAGCAGTTTTCTGAGGAGGAAGATAATATCGAGAGTCATCTAGAAGAAACAGACACATCTGATGGGTCTGATGAAGGAGCCACAGCTGGTGAAGCTGCTCCTGCCAAGAGATTCAAGTCTAAAAGTGAAAAAAGAAGGGGGAAAAAAAATGCAAAATAACAAACAAAAACAAGCAGAGAATATTTCTTGAGGAGCTGTAAAATTCCCGTGTCAGGTTTCACAGTGAGCGAAGGGAACGGGTGCCCTGAGACCTAGAAGCTGCGGCTTTGGTCAGACAGATGCAGAGCTAACCTAAAACTCCGACTACATCATCAGCAACACAAAGGGCATCCACGCCAACCCTCTCCTCGTCCAACCCCTTCCTCATCCAACCCTGCCCTTACAACAACCAGAACAGCCACAACCACAGACTCAGACCACCGGATACTAAAAAAAGAGCGGTCAGGTGGCCTGAGCAGTAAGGGGGTGCAGGGGATGCTGAACTCCAGTACTGCTCTTTGAGGGTCATGTGCTGAAAGTTTTGGAACCCCTACTTGGTTCTCAAAGAGGTAGCTGGCATTCATGTGCTAAGTTTGACCACTACATGTCACTTAAAGCAAACTACAGTCTGTCTGGTCACCTAGTTTTTGAGTGTATGCATTTAAAATATATCATTGTCGTGTCATGGATATAAAAGTCCAGTACTCCCAGTTGTCTGTCAAATATCTTGTTAAATCCAATTCAAAGAGCACCTGTCTGTCAGCCTAGTTTTTGCAAACACAGATTCATAAGTCCTGGAGCCTCCCTGCAGCTGAGAGACTGCTGCCTCTGTCCATGGTGCTGAATTGCTGAAGGCTCTCTTCCTCTAAAGTATTCTGCAAAGTCTTTCTTTCATATGCAGACACACAAAACACAGTTATAGTGTATCCAAACCAACAAACCTACCATCGTTCCTCACCTCTATTCTGCTCAGTGCACTTATGATTTAGGTTGATTTGAAAAAGCATTTGTTGTTTCATTGTATTATGTCATGTACTGATTGTTTTGAAATATTCTTGACCTGTAGATTTTATAATGTATGTACTTAGTCTCTGTAGGGCAATCCGTTTGTTTCTGAAGCAGAGTTTGAAGCCTGTTGTTGGCTGGTGTGTTACTAAATGCTGAACTTAACCTAGCTTCATTCGAGTTGGGGGGGCAGAGATATGGGCCTTCAGTCTTCACTCTCTTTATATACAGCTACAGGGTTCCCACCTCTCAGCAAGTCAGCCATGCCCTTTTATAGGCAACATGCTGGATGATTGTGTAAAACAAAACCAAACACCACCAAAGTACTTGGAATTACAGCTAGGCTCATGTTCGTTCTGGTGATTAGATTTTACATTTACGAAATGAAATTAAAACACAAAAATATGAGTGTTTATTTGATTTCATTTTAGAATTCAAAAATAAGAATTGAGACTGAAGGCGTTATTGCTTATCAGGGTCAAGTAGGAATAAGCAAAACTAAAAATCTGTCTGTTTTTTTTTGGTTTAATAGTCAACACAAACCTCACAACACAGACAAATCCCATAATACAAACACCTACACCCACATGAAGGCGATGCTGTTGCTGGAGACAGCACTGTTCTTATACAAACTCTTATTTTGAAAAGGCAGATTCTAGTCACACAATATAAAAATTGGGCAGTTTTAAACTTTTGTCGTCTAACATTTTGTTGTTGTTTTTAAAAAAAAAAAAAAAAAAAAAAAAGTTAATCAGCGGATTTAAAATGTTTTGATCCCTTCTTGACCCTGATAAAGACAAAAGTTCTAAATGTCAATTTTCTTATTTTGAAATTTGAAATAAAAATCAAAGAGCCACTTGTTTTGTTTTTTTTTTATCCGAAAATACAAATTAAAAAACATACAGACAGAGCCACTGAATTAATTATACCAGTGCAGTTATAAGACTGATTTTAGTGTACAGCAGAATCTCAGAAGCAAACAGACGTGTTTGACACAACAGATCAAGACATATCAGTCAGAAAAATGGAACAATAAGGTAAAAGAAGAGTTGTTTCTGGTAAAGTTTGTGTAAAATTGTGTCAATTTTAGGTCTTTTTCTGCCTTTTTTTGTGTTTTTCCAATGCACATCGAGAAAATAAACACATTTATACCAAAAACATTTGTAATTGCAACAACTTCTGGGAGAAATAATGTATTTTCTGAAAAAGTTTCAGGGGTGCCAATACTTTAGTCCATTACTGTTTACGGAGATATACATCTAATATCAAGTTCTTTCTGTAAGTTGCCACACTTATAAATGATACTAAATACAACGTATTAGACGCACATTTTGGTATATATAGAAGAAGAGTAGGTGGGGGTAGGACTAAAAAAAGCTATCGCTTCTTCCTACTCCTTTTTGGACGTATTAAATTCCTTATTTGGTACTTGTAATCCATTGTGGTATCGTATACCCTTGAATTGACTTTCTTTTTTAATTTATTTTTACTTTTTTTTTTTTAATTTTGGTTCGAAATAAACTGAAACTGAACTGAAAACGGAGATTCATTTTGGAAAGTCAGAATCAAGACTAAAGCAAGAAACAGCTTCAAAGCAAACAGCTGTGTTACCTCAAACAAAGAAAGTAGTTGGTGCAACTCCCCTGTTGAGCAGGAGCTTTTCCAGGTGTCCGCCTCTTCCATGTGTTGGTTCTCTCCGGCTTCCTCTTCAAGTTCCAAAACATGTTCATGAGGTATGGTGGTCACACTAGATGTCCCGTAAGTGTGAGAAAATGGGTTATTCTTGTTCAGGCTTGGCTCTATTCTCTGTGATTCATATTTAACAACTTTGTAAAGGTTCTCATAACATGCTAGGAGATAGTTTCGACCCCTTATCCCACATATCCCCCACTGGTAACTGCAGAAGTGAAGCAGGATATGTACTCACAGACAAAAAGCAGGAATTTGATTTGTCCAATGAGTATGGGATAATATATCAGTGGAGGGAGGTTTTGGTTTTGGTTTGACTTGAGTATTATGTGTCAGTTTGAGATATTTCAGAGAGCAGCTTTGATTCAAGAGGAGTTCATAGAAACTCAAGCATCGGCAAATACTTCATGAGCTTAACCTTTAAGTCCAAAACTGAAGCACTGACACATTAAAGAAAGGCTTCTGATGACGATTCATGTCTGGAATGTTAAAGGCAAGATGCCATTATCTATGTGTATAAAGACAGGCACACAAAGCTGTGGCTCTGCCCTTCAGAGGCAAAGAGAGACGTTATCATAACACAAGAAATACTATTGTAGAAATAATATTATTTTTGTATCATTAATAGCAAGAGCTGTTAATAGAAAGGTAATCAAAAATCTTTTTTCACTTCTGAGGAGAGAAACTTGCTTTCACTGCCACACACAGATAAATTGATTTGACCAAGTGTGTGAGTTTTCTATTTATTTAGAAACACAAAGTATGCCAGCTCTGTCTCCTTGAGGTTATGTTTTTGTGTAAAATGTTGAATCTACCTACAGTCTCACAGAGTACGCACACGCTTTACTCTGCTTTGCACTTGAGGTGTTCAAAAAGGCTGAATTCTTGAAGAAGGCTGAAAACAAACTATGGAATGAATAAAATTCAAGGAGTTGAATAAAAGTTTTTCGATGAAAATTGAAGTGGGTTTTAAAGGTTTGAAGGTTTACGTTTTCCCCTCATGGCCTCAGTCAAATCAGACTCGTTTTGAAGTGAATACACCTCTTACATTGAGTTAAAAGCAACTATTATTGGTTTAAAACATGCTTTGAACATCTGCTTCTTAAATCACTATTTGTATTTCACTCAAACATATATACAGAGCTTCTCTGCTGAGTTTTGCTCTGTAAGAAAGGACATGAGTGGACACTCAGATCCACCCTAAGTAAAGCTGTCTTATATCCAAACTTTTCCCTCTCAGGAGATACGCAGCAGGTCCCAGACTCCCATCTGTTCAATTTCTAACCCAGGAACATCTCACAGATGGCGGCTATGGTGGACATGACTAAGAACATGGCAAGGCAGTTCATATCATAAGTACAGCCTGGGCAGCGCTGAAGCTTAAGAAAGTCTGTGAAATACACACTTTTATCATCTATCTTTAAATTTAGTTGGCAATAAACAACTTGCTCTGAGAGATTGAGGGTTTTGGGCATTATATATGTCTGAACATTAAACCACCATCTCTGCTTCCAGTTCTTTCGATAGTGGGAAGGTCGATGCGAAATCCCACTGACAGTTGAATAACCATTTACGCTTTCAGTCTTGCTGCGAAAGATTTCGAGTGAACCGTCTCATGAACGTGCATTTCTTTGTCAGGAGGCTGACCAGGTCAAACATCCCAGTTAAACCCCAAAAACCAAATCACTGAACTGTATATTACACTTTCCTACAAAACTCAAAACTCGCAACTCAAAACTCAAAATTTGCGAATCCTCTTTAACCTGTACTCAATTTAATACACCACAAAGATAAGATACTTAATATTCAAACTGATAAACTTAATTGTTTTTGTGCAAATGTTTGCTCTTTTTTAAATGGATGCCTGCAACACATTTCAAAACAGCTGAGACAGGTTCATGCTTCCCACTGTACTACATCATTTTTCCTTCCTGGAATTCTTTCCCGTTCTAGCTTGATGTATGACTTCAGTTGTTCAACAGTTCGGGGTCTTTGTTGTTGTATTTTGCGCTTCATTATGTGCCACACATTTTCAATGAGCGACAGATCTAGACTGCAGGCAGGCCAGTCTAGCACCTGCACTCTTTTACTACGAAGCCACACCGTTGTAACATACAGAATGTGGCGTGGCATCGTCTTGCTGAAATAAGCAGTGATATCCCTGAAAAAAGATGTTGCTTGGATGGCAGCATGTATTGCTCCAAAACCTGGATGTACCTTTCAGCATTGATGGTGCCATCAAAGATGTGTAAGTTGCTCATGCCATGGGCACTAATGGCGCTGTTCCACTATACAATTCCAGCCCTACTCTACTCGGCTCTACTCTACTCGGCTCTACTCGGTTTGGTTAGCTTTTCCACTAGCCTGGCTCCAGACTCACGGTGGGCGTGGATTTTATAGCAGCTGCGCTAAAGTGCTGCACAGAAGTGCGTGCATGTCATCTTTAACGCGACACAAACATAATTGTGTACTAACATATGTGCCACCGTGGTCTTTAAAGGAAAAAACAAAGCTTTCAAAAGATTTCATTAAAGTAATACAGCGGCTCAATATCGGGCGGCATGACACAGGAGCGGAGGTAAACAACAGCCTTGTGCTGCTGCACGCGGAGGGAAACGAAGGAGCTGCTTCCTGACATCAACTCTTCACTGGATCCAGTGAGATCACTTTAATTTTTTATTTTTGGGCCTGGTATAGCAGAGATTTTTTGTTGATCAATAATTCTTCTTTGAACTGGTTTTCCTTTTTGGATCCCTGTGGATTAATGGACTGATTGGTGCTTAAAGACTCTCGTGGCAGACAGATCGCTCCTGCACCGACGAACTTTGATTTAATCGAAAAGACTCTTTAAACCGAACTATCTTTGCTGTTAACTTCTTTTTCGTTTGAAAGGGACTTTTAACTTATTTAGGAATCATGAAGGTGCATTTTAAGGTGGTATTTTGTGTTCATTCAGTCTGGTTCTGTGGCGTCGGGTTTAAATGTCATTAAAAACTCGTCACTGACTTATTCGTTTGCCTCTTGTAAGTGATTTGTACAGAGTCTTAAGCTTCCGTGAGGACATTCTCTGACCAATGAGTGACCGGCAGACCGTCGACGTCACGTTTTAGTATCGGCTTTACTCGCTTGGAACCCGGGTAGAGTAGGTACTAAAAACACTGGTGTCCGCCGTGTAGTACCGCGCTAGTGAGAATGCAACACAAACCGGGTATAGTCGAGTAGAGCCGAGTAGAGTAGGGCCAAGGCGAGTCAGTGGAAAAGGGCCATAACATACCCCCACACCATCACAGATGCTTGGTTTCAAACTTTGTGCTGAAAACAGTCTGGATGGTCTTTTCCCTCTTTTTCCTCTGGTCTTTTGCCTGGAGGAAACAATATCTGTGATCTCCAAAAACAATTTGAAATGTGGTCTCATAAGACCACAGCAGACTTTTCCACTTTCCACTTTGCCTCAGTCCATTTCAAATGAGCTTGGGCTCAGAGAAGGCGGCGGAGTTTCTGTCTGTTGTTGATATCTGTCCTTATCTTTGCATGGTAGATTTTGAACTGTCATGTATAGTCACGTCGTGTTAAACTGTGTTGACTGACAATGGTTTTCTGAAGTGTTCCTGAGCCCATGCAGTAAGATCATTTACACAATGATGTTGGTTTTCAATGCAATGCCACCTGAGGGGTCAAAGGTCACAGGCATTTAAAATTGGTTTTCAGCCTTGCTGCTTACATGTACAAAGTTTTTCAGATCCACATACATACATACATACATACAAACACACACACACACACACACACACACACACAATGCAACTTTGTGGCGTTGAAGGAGACGTGGCCTTTGAAAATGTTTCTTATTTTTTGAGCCCTTCTATGGCAGATGCCATTACTGGTTAGTGAGATGCAGTCAGCACCAGTAATGGCATTAATTTAGGACAAGGATCGTCCCGTGTCTTGACGATCAGCCATTCAGATCCTCGGGCTCAGCACTAGTGAACATTTTTTGGGTTTACCACTTCATTTTTTTGTTCCATAACCCCGAGGATCTTCTTGTTTATGTGCCTGAAATGGGTGCCTGAAACCTTTTCTAGAGAAAATACCATGATAGAGTAAGAGACTGTAAAGAGAGCAGGATGAGAGGTTGTCTAGTCTTTTTTTTCTGTAATGGAAAGAAATACTAGGTACATATGCACAGGGTGAAACCCTTAAAGACATGCCTGCTTTTCCCCCTAGGAGTGCTAATAAATCAAACAAAAGTTTCTTTAGCTTAGGTTAAAAGTGATACTATTTTATACCTCTGCTGTTCCCCGTTCACATAGTCATCAGTCAGACACAACCCTTTTACACATCCTGCCTGAAAATACTGGATTGGTTATCATCATCATCATCATCATTGTCTGGTTTGTCCTTAACTAGGACAGGCTGTCCCTGTAAGTGGGGCCAGCAGAGGTAAGACCAGTTCATGGATCATCCTGGACCTGCTGTTCCTCTCCGTGCTCTGTTAAGTCCCTCAGGAACACCTACACACTCTGTGACCTCTCCGCTCAGTGGACATCATCACGCAGATTAAAATCAGTTAATGCACTTGGGGCCAGTTGACTCTGTCTCACACACACACACACACACACACACACACACACACACACACACACACACACACACACACACACACACACACACACACACAGGAGCAACAACTAGCCCTTTCTCACTCACTTTTTAAAATTAATACTCATTGTTTTTGCTAAGCAGAGGATGTCCCGGAGGCTGCCTCACGGGGTTGTGTGTGAATCGTATGTGTGTGTGTGTGTGTGTGTGTGAATTGTGTGCGTGTGTGTGAGAATGTGTGTGCGTGCAGGCTGCGCATTAAATTCAGTGAAGAGAGGGTTTCAGTGGATTACTGCGGCCCCAAAGTGCTGTGCCCTTTCATTAACCTTGCCTCTTAGTCGTCTCATTTAATACAAAACAAATTTCTAATCTGCAGCCTGCTGAACAGTTCTGCAGCTCGTTCTGTGGCTCTGCCTGTGAGTGTCTATGCATGTGTGTTACTGTTACTCTTATTGCCTTGGGTTCCCTCTGCCTAGCCCCCTAATTACTCTCAGAAACAGGCGGCAAGGCTCCTCCTATGTGCTATCATCATTTTAAATTTATTTTGATTGATTTGTGTCAGCTTTAACTATGCTTTGGGCCGAGGTCGATAAATAAAGATCAATACTTTAATGTTTTCCTCTGAACCTTTATTAAAAAATAGATTGGCTATAAAGAGGGCTGAATTACGAGGAGGTCTGCCTACTTCCAATGCATGTCAACTGGAATCTAATTGAACAACATTGAACCAGGGAAGATTAGTCCGGGGAATGTGAGCTGCAGGAGGCCTGGAGTGTGAGAGAGACAGAGGAATTGATGCTGTTAGGAGGGAAAAGAGAAAAGTTGCAGGGTTGTTTGGTCAGGCTGACAAATAGTGCAGTGCTTTGGTCAGAAGAGAGTGAGAGTGATGTGATCAGCTTTCTTCTGATCCAGAGGAGGGTTTTGGTACAGCACAGACACAGAGCCAGCTCCAAAATATTGAGGATGCCATATGAAATGTTATTAAAAAGCAATTTTTGAAATGAAAATGAAACTCGAAACACAACGTGTGGTGTGAAAACTCAACAATTATTTTGATTTGACAACAGAAACATGCTTCACAGGTTCAGTATCGTATTCTAATTTACTTTGCAGTAGTTAAAAAAAGTTCTTATTTTTATCTCCTTAAAATAAAACGATCCTCTCTCTGGCTGGCTGAACCTGGCCCACATACACACTAATGACTTCCTGCACAAAGACCAAGTTTGATTTTATACCTATTACCCCCCTCAACTGGTTTTCCTCACACCTCTCCGGTCGCACACAGTTCATCCAGTTAAAAACATCCAAATCCCTACCATCCCCTCTCACTTCTGGTGTTCCTCAGGGTTCTGTCCTTGGTCCCATCCTGTTCATTATCCATCTCCTCCCCCATGGCCATATGTTCTGCAAATACAATATTAATTTTCACTGCTATGCGGACAACACCCAGCTCTACCTCGCCACTAAACACAACGCTACCCTCCCTCCTACTTCCCTCAGTGCCTGTCTGCAGGAAATCAATTCATGGTTCTCCTCCAACTTCCTCAAACTGAGCTCAGATAAAACAGAGGTTCTCCTCATAGGTTCCAAATCCACTCTCTCAAAAGCTAACAGTCTCACCCTCACAATTGATAACTCCTCTGTCGCCCTCGACGGTACTCTGTCATTCCACACCCACATCAATAACATCACTCGGTCCGCATACTTCCATCTACGAAACATTAACAGCCGCCGCCCCTCCCTCTCCCCCAACAGCACCGCCACTCTGGTTCATTCTCTCATTACATCTCGCCTAGACTTCTACGACTCCCTTCTGTATGGTCTCCCCCTCAAGTCCCTCCACAAACTTCAACTGGTACAGAATGCTGCAGCCTGGATCAACACCAGGACCCCATCTTTCCACCACATCACCCCTGTTCTTCAGCAACTGCACTGACTTCCCATCACTCATTGCATCACTTATAAGATCCTGCTCCACACCTTCAAAGCCCTCCACAATCTGGCCCCTCCTTACCTCACCGATCTCCTCCTCATCAACAAACCCAGCCAAACCCTCAGGTCTTCATCCCCCCAGCCGGCTTGACCACCATGGGGTCCAGGGCCCTCAGTCGCTCTGCCCCACGTCTCTGGAACTCCCTCCCATATCCGTGACACTGACACTTTAACTTCTTTCAGTTCCCACCTCAAAACCCATCTTTTCCAAACTATATAACATATTCTTATCCATGAACAAAAATAGCTCACAAATAAGAGAGAAATGGGAGACAGAGGCCAACATTGTTATATCAGACGACGACTGGTGTGAGGTGTGTACAGAGGCACATTCAGTTACCAACTCTAACACATGGAGGGAATTCAAATGGAAAATAATTACAAGATACTTCAGAACACCAGTAATAGTGTCTAAGATGGGTCCACAACACTCAAGTTTTTGCTGGAGGAACTGTGGTGAAGACTTGGGACATTCATCAAATGGAACAGATCACTTTTTCGTTACGGCTTCAGAGAGCAACTTTTACTAAAAGATGGAGACCTATAATTCCTCTATTGCTACAATAATACACACATTAAAGATACATGCAATAATTTCCCTGCTCTGTATGCAAAATGTCATCCTGGTTCCGACAATGATATGGGCTTGTGATGGTATAGTTTCGAGGGGACATTATTTTTATTTTTATGTGACTGGTATTATTTTTTGTCTATTAGTTTAACCATCATACTGTGCATATGAAGATATGTGACATATGCAAGTACAGCTAGAAAATGGAAAAGAAACTCATTGAATTGTATTGAAATGTATATACAATGTTTTGTACTGATAAAGAAAAAAAAAAAAAAAAACTAAGTTAAAAAAAACAAAAAAAACCCATCTTTTCCGCCAAGCTTACTCACTATGACTGTTTCTAAACTTTGTATTTCTTTTAAACTTTTAAATTTTAATTTGAAGTGTGTTTTTAAATCTATTCTGTGCGGCATCCTTGGGTGACCTGTAAGGCGCCTTTGAATAAAATGAATTATTACTATTATTATTATTAGGTTAAACATGCAGACAAAATCTAGAGTATCAAAACGACAACTCCTAGATAGCAGTGTCTTATGTCACATATACTTGAAGCCTAAATGGTTGTGTGATTTGCTCCATGCAAATGCTTTACATTTACTCGCTTCATTCTGGAGTATTCAAATCCTCTAGTGGTTTCCCTCAAGTTCCACTCCATGACTCAGTGCTAGGCTTGACTTTGGACTTACTTATGGAAGTATGAAGGGATCTCAAAACATTAAATCAGATAGAAGTCAATAAAATAATTAAACAGGGAGAACTTCTTGTGATAATGATTAAAAAAATGTCTGAAAGAAGATGAAGGAAACAGTCAATAATCAAAACAGTGAATTAAAGTCTGTTAAAGCAATGACAAAGAGGATAATACTGTTTTCTTGTTTTCTTTTTTAAACAGTGATCTTTGTAATCATGGTGGTTTTGTGTTCAGACCAGAATTGGTCAGCACTGTCAGATTTTAACATCCTAACAGGGCAGACATATGAAGGTCAGACAAACCTACCCATCCGCTGAAACCTGCAAACCAAGGTCAAACTTTCATTCTAATCACTTTGATGCGGCGACAGTGAACTTTTTGTCCAGACTTGTTAATTGCACGCTTGCGTGAGTTTTCAGGAAACAATCATGAGACATTTACAGTGACTCGGAGCCTTTCAACAGAAACACCCTGCTGAGAAGGAATTATAATTTAGCAGAGTGCTCGTACCTGACAAATCATACAAACAGTCAAAGCTGCGAGAACAATGGGCTTTGAGAGAGGAGATGTAAAAAGTGCTAAAAAGATCCCCTGACATTTTAATATTTATCCTGTTTGTGCCTCCTTCCTCCCCAGATTGAGATGCACTTTTTAACTAAAAGCAAGAACGGAAACATTTCAGCAGAAGTCAAACTTTGTGGATCCCCTTTTTGATAAGCAGAGATATAAAAAAAAACAGGCGGACTCTGAAATATCAAACAGACTGAGCGATAAAAGAAAAGGTGGAATCACTGCATCATTTTGGATCCTGTATTTCAGGATACTGTCACTTTTATTTGAACGCCTGATGTATTAAAGCCTTGTTAAATGCGAGGATTAAACACAATAAAAAGCTGATCCCTTTCTCTAACTCGCTCTTAATCTGTCTCCGTCTCAGGTGGAAGAAAACTGAAGCTGTGTCTCCTGACGTCTGTCTCTGATCTGTTCCTGTCAGGTAAGTGAGTGGAGCTTACACATATAAAAGTGTGTGTTTCTGTGTGTTTGGAAAAAGGCTGGGGAGATGGGTAAATTTGCCAAGTTTGACTGGTCAACAGTCCTGAGGGGTGAAATGTAGTCTGAGAGAAAATGTTGAAAAGAGACCTTGAGCTGGATCAACACACAGACACACAGGCACACAGACAAAGACAGACAGACACACACACACACAAAACTGCACAGTGTCCAATAAGGGTTCGTAGGAGGGGGGTTAATCTGGTGAGAGTGTCAGAGGGTATGTGCAGCTGGCTATAGTGCATTTTGTTGTAATGGCGTCCCAGTTGTCTCGTCAGAAATCAATGGGAACCAGGAGTCTCTGCATGCGCACCGAGGTCAGGGCTTCGTCTGCCTAAATATTTAATTCTGGGAACACGTCTGGAGCTTTTAAAGATGAGCACACTGCCCTCTTTTCTCATGCGTGCAGAAACACACACACACACACACACACACACACACACACACACACACACACACACACACACACACACACACACAAATACATACACAACTCCTTCTTCTTACTGTATATGCTGCACAAACACTTGTGTGGAAACCATGCAGAC
>RPOG01004641.1:28573-41927 GCA_008086565.1 Thalassoma bifasciatum
ATGTAATATATAGTTTAACCAGCTGCTATTTAACACTTTGAAATTCTTTGTGGCTGGACCATGAAGTTCACTGCCTGATGTCCTTCCTCTAGCTGAGGACATGTCAGGGTGGGGCCATGCTGACCCAGATGGGTCTAACTCCAATCAATGCTGCCTCATCTAAAGTGTGATCATTTAAGACAGTCAGACAAACACACAAACACACACAGACACACACAGAGTTAGGACAGCCATGCTTTGGTCGATGGGCCCCTGGGCTGGTCTGGAAAGGCGTCACATCTTAGAAGCATGTCGTTCCAGCCTGATGAGCAATCTGCCTCATCAAAAGACCTTTATCCAAATCAATAAGGCTTTCGGCAAGGGAGCCCTGCACCGCCTGTCCACAGTCCCCACTGCACACGCTCTGTGTGCGACTGTGGGTCTGTGTGTGCACTCAACAGGGGATGTGATGCTATATGTTCATTGTCCATGCCAGATGCAACATTTTCATTCAAAGCTGCACTCAGATAATGAAGGAGAGGGCATTATTTCTCACTGCTAATGCCTACTTTCACATTTTAGATTTGCCATAGCAAGTTCAGCTGTGGGCTACTCATAACGTTATGTGTTTGTCACCTTAGATATCTTTGACCTGTTAAGACGCTTTTCAGCTTCAGTTTTTTTTTTTTTTTTTTTTTTTTTTTTTTTTTTATATTTGCGACTAAAATATTTTATATAAGATTAAAAAGTAGACAATTTGACTTTTTATCTCAAAATTCTGACTTGGCAAAAAAAGTCTTTACAAAGCCTTTTTTTTCATTTTCATATTTCTAAATGGGCTTCTTTACATCATTTCTGTTTACATTATAGAATTTATTTTAAACTACAAATGGAAAAGGAGTGCTCGCAAACAATATATGGGTTATGAAACTCATTTGTTGTCTTTGAGTATCTTGGGTATTTTTGCAGTATAATGACGGGATGTGGTAGGGGTCCTGTTTTGGGGTTTTTAGAACATGGTCGCCCTAAGTCATCACGTTTTTTACATTTACACTGACAATTCTCCACACTAACAGCTACAGGGCACAGGTCAGCCATGTGAGCAGACCCCGTACATTGTGCTCTCTTGGCGAAATTAAAAATCCAGATTGGAGTCAGTTTTTGTACCAGGCTGTAGACATGTTCATTTCTGCTATGAAAACAGCTTTTTTTTTGGCTTGGTGTGTACGTGACTTCTTGTACTTCTGAAGCCAGAAAAGCAGATTTTAGCACTCCATCATTGTCTCATATTTTCAGACTGGAGGTGGCCACTTGGTAAAATTCCTATGCTTTTATTATGAAGGTTTTTTTCAAATGCAGTCTATTTATACTCCAGAACAGTGGGTGGCAATAATGCCTTAGAATGGCATTGTTTGGCATTGGGTGGGATGCTAAAGCTACATATTTTTAAAATTAATTCTCAAGAGTTAAAGTCATTGATTTCTTATTTGTGCATAACATTATTGAAGCCTTATGTCCCTACTAAACACTTTTGGTTTTATTTAGAACTATTCTAAAAATAGGGTAGAAAGGAATGTGTCTCCCTCCAATATTTGGTCTACCGAAAAGCTTATTTTTGTATGTGTGTCTGTGTTGGCATACTCTGATATTCTGCATCTCAGGTTCAAACTGTACCATTAAACCATTCATTAAATAGATTTGAAAACTTGAAACTTTTTCCTCAATTTGAGTTGTGGCTTGTCATTGGATGGGATTTATTGTCTTCAAGCTGCAACATGTTAAGTCTAGGCTTATAGTCATGTCAAGGTTGTGCTTTGATTTGGTGCAGCCTTGGTTGGAATACACCTCTTTGATTTTTACTTCTGGAGACGAACATAAATGCTTATTTCCGATTCGCTGATCAAACTGTTCAACTGTTGAACTGCTGGTACCACTAAAAGAATAGTCATTCATTTACCTCCTCCAGAGTTTCATTATCCATCTGAGTTGAACTCCCCATGACTGCTGATCTTCTCTGTGGAGGATTAGAGGAGTTTCCTTTCAATTTCTCATAAAGATATAAATTACAGTGTATGTGGTAGTGTTTGTATAATCTGTCATAGTCATTATATGATGATAAATTACCATTCTCCCCCAGTCTTCAGCTCGTTGGCCATTACAGGAGCGCGTTGAATTCATCTCTTATCTTCCTTTTTCCACAACTCCCGCAGGGGGCTGGCTAATTAACCTAATAAAAACACTAACCATTTTCTTAAGGTAAATTGAATTGACTTGTCAATGGTGTATGTCAATACACATAAGGAGCATTACTACTTAGCAGGAAGAGTGTTAAAGGTGTCTGGGTGAGCGCGCTCAGGCAGCCTGATAGACACTGGTGAACTTAGATCTTTGATGCTGATCTGTCCACTCCATTACATGTGTGGGATCAGACTAGTCCAGAACCAGGTACAACATATGAACGGGATTAGGAAGAAAATCCCCATTTATCCCAATTATTTATTTTTTCCACTTGATGTTTCCCCCCTTGTTCTTTGTTCTTTTGTTCCTCAGAAAGAGAAGTTGTGCTTGAGAAGTACTGACTACAGAAGGTGACAGGATAAATAAGTAGAAATAAATAGTTATAAGACAAAACATGAACATCTGTCCTTTTTTAAGGTACAACAATTAGAAGTTTGTAGTCATTGTTGTAATTTTTTGGCAAAAATGGCTACAGATAAGCTGTTTGTTTTGTGATTTTTTATTTATTAAAATCTGTAAAAGCACACAAGCCTCGTAAAATAACCCATTTGAGTGAATTGTCCTTCGATTTAAAATATTCTTTTCAGCTATATGAATAAAATAATGAATGGATTTTGAATTATATTGAACCAACTGGTAATGATCAATATTCAGTATTGACTTTGTTTCTAAAAATCAGTTCATCATCATTAAAGATCATTTTGTCCTTAAAATTCACTGTTTCTGACAGTACTAAGTTTCAAACAATGCCGTAATAACTTTTAAAATGCCATGTTGACATTGGTTTATTCATTTAAATTTCTTTGGGCTTTTTCTGGCTTTACTCCGAGATTACAGGACTGTGGATGGAGCAGGAAGCAAATAAGAGTGGAGAGTGAAACGGGCAGAACGAACCTCATGGTGACCTAAACTCCATGGCCATACAGGTGCCGTTTTCACTAGATAACTTCAAGGCACACCTACATGACTTTTGTGTGAGTCATTTCCAAGTTATTACCTCTGGTCAGAATATATGAAGCCCATGCCAAAGAGTGACAAAAATTGAGTGTTCACTTGAGGTTGCCTGCCAAAACAGTAGAAACAATATAAAACCCAAAACAACAGTGAGAAAAAAAAAAAGAATCAGTCTTTAAAAACAGCAGAAATAAACATGCTTACAGCATATTTAAAATTAATTATATATTCAAATTATTTTTATTTTATTTAAATCTATTCCTTTCCATATATGTCTGGTAGTTATTCAGCTCAGTCCATAGAGATTGTTTGGTTTGGTAACCACAGGGCTATAAGTTCAAGCCCAAGCATGCAACAAGACTGAGAGTTGGGCTGATAGCTGGTGAGGTGTGTCCAGGTATCCTTGAGCAAGGCACCAAACACCAAAAAGTGCCTGCTAAATAAAAGTGTCATTTGTTTATGTCCATACGCCCATCGTCTTTGGTTTTGGTAGTAAAATTGTGTTGGGGAGTTTATACAACTCCCCAAAATGTCTGTGTTTTTCTGAGCTTGTTTTGCAGGCTATTGATATTTATAATAAAGCAAAGCTGCACTGAGCTACTCCCATTATTCTGATGCACCAACATGTGAAGATGTTGAGCATGCAGGAAAACATGCTCTGTCTGTTTGCGGTGATTGGAATAATTATTGGCCCACATGAGGTCAAAATTTTGAGAAGTTTTATTTAATTTTAAAAAGTTCAATTTTTTGAGTTGAAAGTTTTTGACCTTTATCTCAAAATTTTGACATGATTTGGGGAGAAGTTTTTCATATTTTTACTGTTTAACTGGCGGAAATGAGCTCACATACATTATTTATCTTTACATAGACAATGTTCACGTCAAAAAGTAATTGAATGTATAAAATAAATGTATGGGCTATGAAGCTACTTTGTGGTCTTTGAGTATCTTTGGGTTATTTTTCTGCATCTCCAAGAGGTCAAGTAGGGGGTCCTCTCTTAGGGGTTTTAGAATATGGTCATCCTAATAATGTATGCAGTTACGAGTACCTTATGAAACAACTCTTTTGAATATAAGGTTTTTTTTGAAAACCATTCAAAGCACAAGGTAAAGACCAGGATTGTTTTTTTGAGATATGGGTCAATGACAAAAACAGGGTCTAAAAATGTATTTTAAAAAAGTTCTTTGAAAATGGATAAAAACATATTTCTGAGTGAAGAATTATGTTTTCTAATAGATTTCAGTAGTTGACCAACATTTCAATGTTTTGAGGTTCATTATTTTTTTAGTATTTTTAATTTAAGCACCCAAAAATGTCAGGTGGCACAACCAAATATATGAAAATATATTTATATGTTCCTGTTATTTTTTCTGTGTGAAATTATTGGCAAGTATCTCTCAAGTGTCTGTAGTGACTCATGCATTTTCATTTTGTGTGTTTCATTTCTTTTATTTGTGAATAAGATAAATAATTTGATGTTAAAATAACATTTCACATTATTACATTGGTTGTTCCACCTGACATGGAAATTGTTCCAGTCACCAATGAAGTGAAAAAAACTTTTTTATCAGTATTTCAGAGAAATCTACAAACTTTTCCACTTGGTCACAAATGTCATTTGGGCTCCTCTGGCTGATGCAGTTTCCTGTTTCCTGTTTTATTCTCTTCACTTTAAAATAAAAGTCTAATGTTACGGTTGCACCACCCTGACATTTGACAAGGTGAAAATTAAGGGACAAAAGTTTTTGAAATTTCTCAACAGCTTTAAAATTCTTTTTATTTACAAAGAATGTTTTATTTAAAAAGGGTTCAAGCATAAAATAATGCCACTGTATTTTTAATTTCCATTTACAATAACTGATATTCAATTTTTAGAGTTTAATTACTGTTAGGTCTAAGCACCTAACTTGCTATCAGCTGCTGTGGGTGTCGAAAGAAGCTCCAAGGCACAGATTCTTAGTTAATGCATTTGCAAAAGGGAAGTCTGATCAGAGGTGCATCCAGCACCCTGACTCCCATCAGCTCCGCCGACTTCCCCGTTGTTCAGCTCTTTATTCACAGAGAAATCATCATATGGGCGTGATCGTATAGTCATTAGTCATGTACAAACTAGAAGTTCACAGGCAGAACATATTTGAATGGACATCATGTAACCACATTCTGTAAACAGCTGATACCTACTTTCTGCATGAGCAGTCTGTCCTTGACGTCAGAATGATAACATAGATTACAAGCATGGCAGTACAGCATCACTCTAACAATTACTGTGGATACTTGTCAGGACGGTTGCACCACCTGACATTTTGGGGGTTTGAGGAACCAAAACACAAAAAAACACGTTATATTTTAATAGTTTAAAGATGTGTTCAAATAACACAGGTTTCATAGAATAAAGAAATACATGTGATGAAATACTCAATTCATGATGGAAGGAAATATCGCACTCGGACACAAAAAAAGGGACGTCACGTCATTGACCCATATGCAAATTCCTGAGAGTTGAGGATATTTCACTTTTTGTTTGTTTTTTGAGTTTTTTCTCTTTCTTTTGACTTTTAAAAATCATATTTTTCCTGCATGCAAAAGACACAACCTTTGGTCAACAAATTAAAATTACAAGTGTTTCTAAACTTTTAAATTGGGGATTTCTTGTTTTGGGATTTAGATTCTAAAGGAGTACAGTAATTACATACTTTAAATAACGTATTTCATTGAGGGCTGGTTTCTAAAGTATATGGCACTAATGATGGAAGTTATATATCCTGCCAAAATATCATTAAAAATGTTAAGAATTCAAAGTAAAATTGAATGGAAACTAGTTAATTTTATTCTTGTGAGCTGAGCTTTGACCTCACTTATTTTCCAAACACTGGATACTAAAGAAAGACTTGAAAATGGTGCAACACTCCAGCAAAGAGTGCTTCAAAGCCTGGTTTATATTGCTGTGTCAAATCAACATGCTAGAAAGCAGAAACCGTAACAGGACAGGAAACAATCAGAAGCTCATTCAGACCACGCTGCCCTCATGAGTTTTGGAGGAGTACTACAGAGTGATGTAGACACCTCAACACAGGAGTATGTAGAGCTCATGAGTGCGCTGACCGTAAAGTTTGGGGTCTTAGATGTCTGGAAACTCATGAGGAAAGTCTTCCAAATCTGCTTGATAACGCGAAAGGGAAAAAGGAAGGAAGAGAGAAAAAGTAAGGTGGAGATGTACAGAGAGAGAGAGGGGGGCGACGGACGGACGGAAGGACGGAGAAGGACAATTACAATTATCGCATCGACTACAAAATTATTTAATTCGAACTAATTCTTCTAACAGCGGGAAAACTAAGATTACCCCAGAATTTGTTTGAGATCCATGATAGAATAATCGTGAAAAAAAAGGGAGTGTGTGTCCCTGTGTGTGGTACAGAGTGTGTGTGTGTGGCGTCATTGCCTCTGCTTGTGTAGTGCAGAGTGAGATCTGGAGTGTGTGTAGAAGAGTCCACTCACACTCACGGTGTCTTCATCAGGGGCTGTTGGCTGCACTGTGTGTGTGTGTGTGTGAGCGTGTGTGCATGTGTGTGTGCGATGGTTTATGAGCCCTCTTCTGGCTCCACCATTAAGCTCCTTCCTCTGGTCCGTCCCTGTGGTGGTGTAATGACCTGCAATCAGCTCTGAGTGTATCTCCATTAAAAGGCCTTTTCCTTCCCACCCTGCACCGAGGCAAACGGCTCCGTTAGAGGAATTAAAGCACGCGGGAGGCTCCACTTCCTCTCTTGTTATTACAGATCTATAGTGTCTCTTACTACTACAAACCACCATGGTGCTGATGGTTTGGTTATTAAGTGGACTTTTCTTTCAGGAAATAGTTTTTACGCTTTATGGAGAGGAAATTTGAGCACATGAATCAGCTGGCTTATGTAATGTCTTTGTCCTATGACTCCAACTGGTAGGAACTCATTTAGCAACATATTCCTGGCTTGAAAAAATATATGTACAGCTCTGGAAAATATTAAGAGACCACTGACATTTTTTCAGAAATCAGCTTCTTTACAAATTTGAAAATTTTACTCAAACAAATACCTTTAATAAATAGTAAAATCAGTGCCTCTGAAAAAATTGCAGTGGTCTCTTCATTTTTTTCTGGATTTATGGTGAATAAAAGCCCATGATGAGCACATGACACAAATTTCACAAAGATAAAAAAAAGCCCTAACCTGAGCCGGGTTTCTGTTTGTTTAACTCCAGCAACGAGATCATGTAAAACCGCCAGAATAAACTCCAACAGGCGAAATGTCCAAAAAAACAAAACAAAACAAAAAATTACAAACGTAGGAAATTCAAAAAAGAAAACATGCAGAGCAAAAAATAAAAAAATAAATAAAAAAGAGTGGCAGACAACTGCAAAAAGCAAACATAACAAATCAAGATTTTTGTATTTAAATCACTGGGTAATGAGCTCCCTACCAGGGTATTTAAAAACTCTGAGTAAGAAAAAGAAAAATAAGAGCGATAAGATTCCCCTACTTAAGACATTAAGTCTTAAGTAGGGGAATTCAGAAACAGTTGCTACATTTTTAACAGCTAAAAAGCTGTTTTTCTGCAGAGTACAGGCTTAAGTGTTCACACTTCGCACTTTTCTGCATTAACTTGCATGTTACTTTCCATTTTTTTGGTTTGAGCTCGGGTCTAAACATGGTCGTCGCCTTTATATGTGTATGGTGTTTCTTATCTTACCTCTTTTAGTCATTGTCTTGTCTATCATTTCTGTATTTTAGACTTTTTACTATTGTCATTGTGTCTTGTCCTTTGTGTGTTCCAGTTGCAGCACCAATCTCCCTTGACGGGACAATAAAGTAAATTCTGATTCTAAATCTGATTCTGAGCTATTCTAACATCTGAACATTAATAGTGATTTAACTGTACACAAGGTCCAACTGTGAAAATCAAACCTCAGTGGGAATGTTTTTCTAACACTGAAATTTAGAAATGATCAAAATGGGCAAAATGTGATACCATACACCCACTAAACAAATGAATGCAGGGGTGAGTGTATGTGTGTGTGCTTAGTTTGTTGTTGGTTTCAGTGTCAGGCAGACAGTGATGACAGGTGTATGGCAGTCTTGGAGTGGGGGCTTCATGGGCCCACCAATTCAAGAGTATTTTAGCTTTGCATTTTTCTTTGGTTTTAATTTTTGTTTTGTTTTGACTTTTTTTTTTAAATTTCAATTTAGTTTTGATTATTTTTTGAAGTGGGTTAACAAGTTTAGTTTTTATTTTCTTAAAATGCTTAGATTTTGATTCATTTTTATTAGTTCCTGTTGTTTTTTATTAGTTTTAGTTTCTTGAGTCTTTTTTTTTATATGGGGAATTAAAATTATTTTTTGGATTCATATTAGAGTAAAATTTTAAACGAGCCATGTGGAGTAAATCACAGGCAATCGAGAGAAATTACAAGTTGAGAGTACAGCTACTTTTTCATACGTGGACTAAGAAATCAACTGTAAATGCTTAAAGTGAACTATGTGATTCTGAATTTGTTCCTAATTGTAGCAATTGCAAGTGTTACTTCTGACCTGTGGTATAATCATTCCCAGTCTTCCCCTACAGTTTCCACCCAATTTTATAAAACTCTTTGCAAACTATTCAGGTATCATTTGAGTGTTAAAACATCTTGAAATATTACTTTCTTTTTTTGGAGTTGTAAGTTTAAGACAATTTCATTTGAATAAGCCATACATACACTCAGATTTGAGCTGTTTTGCCGTTTTTGCCGTGTATTTGCAGAACACAATTTTGTAGTTTTGATCTAAGCGCTGTGAACAGCCTCTCCAGCACTCCTGTTCTTTTCAAACTGAAGTGCTTGGATCATACTAAATTCTTCGCTCTTTGCAGTCACTGATTTGTAAGGGTTGATGTCAGTGTGAAACTCCAAACATAATGCATGCAACAGGAATGATAAAAGTGGATATGTCTGACATTCATTTTCCACCAGAGAACAGTCTTTAAGTCACAACCAATATACAAATTGTAACACATTTACCACATTTTAACCCTCCACACCACCTATATAGGGAGTTGTTAATTATTTGAAAACTTCATACAGCAAAGAGGAGACAGAAGCACAGAAAGTACAGCACATGGCAGCTAGAATGGAGTGTTCTGCAGTGAAAACTGGGCGGAAAACAAAGTGAACATTTGAAAAATACCATGTCAAAAGCAACAAGTTCACAATATCAAGTAAAATAAAATCAGTCATTTGCAAATGTGTGTAATGGTTGAACAACCCACACCCAACTATCCCTTTGACAGAACTTGTTCTTTTCCTGATTAAAAAAAAAAAGAAATGGATAAAAAAAGAAAAAAAACTGCCTGGTGACACACTGGAGCACATTCTCACCTTTTCTCCTGTTGCTCAAGGTGAATGGCAGCACTTTGGTCTCTCTCTCTTAACCTTTTGACCCCCCCTCCAGTATGTTTTTATACTCTACAGGGCTATGTTCAAATAATTTCACAACAATGCAGCAAATACTAATTTCAAGGGCACCTACACACATATATAGACCTCTGCTCCACAGAGAGAACAGGGCCTATTTAAAGTGAAGTGTTGTCTCAAAATGAGAGTGAATATACAGACTAATAGTATCACTCAAACACAGAATACTTGACCATTTCTTCCTATCAATCCACACATGCATCTCGGCATAATGGCTAAAATCCATTCATACAAAATCAGCACAATGTAAAGAGCAACCAGGTTGATGTAATAATTTTTATGTTTTATTTCTACAGAGCTCAGGATGCACTTTGAGAAAAATGGCTCCTCACATGGTTATTCCATCTTACTTTGTATTTTAGACTCATAGCAGAGACAAAGGACCTTTTTATATTAAGGGAAAGTGTAAGAGAAAAGTTCATACTGAGCTCCTAAATGGACGTCTCATCAGCAAGCCCCCTGAAGAACAGGTACAAAGTGACACATTGATTATTCACTTAGTCTACCAAGATTTGAAAGCAAAAAAAAAAAATAGTACCATTTTGAGTGTTTGTTCCCAAAGCTATGAAGGTACAATTAATGTTCAATTGCGAGAAGAAATAAAACATTTGTTGAAGTCTCTGGAATAAAGAGAGAGTTACATGTGGTCAGGGATGCGTCCATGTTTTTCTTTAAATTCTAAACTTCCTATCCAAGGTTAACAAGAATGGCTGTAACAATAAAAAATCAGAACATACAGAAACTGGAGTTCTCTGCTTCAGCTGCAAGGTCCCTACTTATATCATAACCATAGCAACATCCCAACTACAGTGTGTCTGCTGAGTACCAAGGCTGGCACATGCACAGAGTTAAAATACATATAACACACACACACACACACACACTGTGCACAATCAGATGGTCTGTATAGTATTTAGTTTGACACATGCTTATACAGCTGCACGGTGGCGCAGTGGGTAGCGCTCCAGCCTCACAGCAAGAAGGTCGCCGGTTTGAATCCCCCGGTTTGGGCATGGTTGGCCTGTCTGTGTGGAGTTTGCATGTTCTCCCCGTGCATGCGTGGGTTCTCTCCGGGTACTCCAGCTTCCTCCCACAGACCAAAAACATGCCCACGTTAGGTTAATTGATCATTCTAAATTGCCCGTAGGTGTGAGTGTGTGTGTGAATGGTTGTTTGTTTCTATGTCAGCCCTGCGATTGACTGGCGACCAATCCAGGGTGTACACTGTTTGACAGCCCAATGACAGCTGGGATAGGCTCCAGCCACCTGCGACCCTGATTAGCAGGATAGACGGTTAAGAAAATGGATGGATGGACAAGCTTATACACAGGATATGAAAAATCACGTAGATCATCACTAATTAAAACATGTTCATGGTTTTTGAAATACTTAAGAATGGTAACATACTGGGTGTCAAATGCTAAAGTGCTGTGCTAGGAGCCAAAGCACAGACCCTCCTGGTCGGCAAAAAGTGCTCTCTGTTGTCCTCCTGGGAGCCAGAACGAGCACTTAAACGCACCTGGAAACAGTCTTAACTGCCCTCTTTGATGGAAAAACACACGCTAAAGTTCCCTGCGGGGAGCCAAAACAAGCGATAGCGTGCCTTCCTAGTCAGCACAATACACCAAGTTGCCATACTGACTGATAGAAACATGATAAACTGCCCTAGGGAGCAAAACCACTGCCAAAAAGCCCTCCAAGTTGGCAAAACACTCTTAACTGCTCCCTCAGGTGCTAAACTTCCCTCTTGGCTGGTTAAAAAAATGATAAACCATACTCTGTTGGGGCAGAAACACATACTAAAATGCCCTATTGGGAGCCAAGATGGGCTAGATTACCCTTTGGGAGCCACAACAGATGCTTGAGTGCCCTCCTAGTTGGCAAAACACGCAAAAATTTCCTTTTTTGTGCCAAGGCATGCTAAATGATCCTCTTGGGAGCCAAAACATGCAATAAAGTGCCCTCTTGGAGATCAAAACGCATGATTCAGTGCCCTTCAAGTTGGCAAAACACAGAAGACTGCCCTCTTGGCTCGTGAAAACATGATCAACTGCCCTCTTGGGTGGTCAAACACAATTGCTAAAGTACCCTGAAAAAACCCAGAACTTACAGTATATCAGTGGCAAGAACACATTGTAAATGCCTTTTCTAGCATGGCCCTTCAAACAGTCTTTTCCAGATAATATGATAAAATATAAAGGCTGGTGTTTCTCTAAAAGTTTTCCTTTCATATGTATTTTTATTTATTCTGTCCCTCCAGTGTCTCTTTGTAGTTTCGTCACATGATTAAGCATTCAAAAATTCCCATTTTGTCTCACACTGGTGTTAAAGAAAGCCTATATTTCAGCCTCTGTCTGATACACTTTGTTTTGGCTACTGTCACTTTAACCTGTCAAAACTGTATAAAAATCTTTACGGGAAAAAGGTGTTTCAGCTGCGTTAATCCTGATGTGGACTTTGGCCACATATTACAGCATGACATTCTCTGAAACCAAAGACTTCAATCCTTCAAATGAGGTGTCACTGATGAATTTTGACCCTATGGTTTTTCAGTTATACAGTTGTGCTCAAAAGTTTACATACCCTAGCAAAATTTATGATTTTTCAGCCTTTTCACAGATAACATGAATGATATCACACCAACCTTTCTGTGACTAATGGTTAATGGTTGGGTGAATACATGTACAAAAAGTTTACTCTTTTTAAATCAGAATGACAACAAAAACTTCCAAATTGACCCTGATCAAAATTTTACATACCCTGGTGGTTTTGGCCTGATAACATGCACTCAACTTGACGCAAATGTGTTTGAATGGCTTCTAAAGGTAACCATCCTCACCCGTGATCTATTTGCTTGTAATCAGTTAGTGTGTATAAAAGCTCAGTGATTTTCTGAGCTCCTGACAGATGCATGCATCTTTATTCAGTTCTGCACTGATTGTTCAGGTTTCTGAGTCATGGGTAAAGCAAAAAAAATAAAAAATGCTAAAGGAAAAAAAAAGTTAATTGAGCTGTACAAAGCAAGAAGGGCTCAGAAAAAGATAACCAAGGAATTGACGATGCCAGTAAGTAGTGTTCAAATTCTAATTAAGAAGTGGAAAATGAGGGATTCTGTTGAAACCAAACCACAGTCAGACAGACCAATAAAAATTCCAGCTACAACTGCCAAGATATGAAAAAAACTCACAAATAACTTAAGCTGAAGTAAAGGACCCTCAGAATTGTTTTGTCAAGATTCGCACTGGTGGCATTTGAGAAAAAATAGGCTCCTTGGTCAAGTCACCAGAGGAAAGCCTCAAGACTTCTGGAACAAAGTCATTTGGAGTGATGAGACCAAAATTGAGCATTATCGCCATAACCACAAATTTTGCATTTGAGGAGGAGTCAACAAGACTTGTGTTGAAAGGTTTACCATTCCTACTGTGAAACAGATGTAGATCACTGATGTTTAGGGGATGTGTGAGCTACAAAGGCTCAGGGAAATTGATCAAAACTGATGAAAGGATGAAAGCAGCATGTTATCAGAAAATACTGGAGGAAAATTGGCATTCATCAGCCCAGAAGCTGTGCATGGTGCGTACTTGGATGTTCCAACATGACAATGGTCCAAAACACAAGGCCAAGTTGACCTGTCATTGGCTACAGCAGAATAAAATGAGGGTTTTACTGTGGTCATCTCAGTCTCCTGACCTTGATATCATT
>RPOG01004642.1:0-41920 GCA_008086565.1 Thalassoma bifasciatum
TGAAGAAAGAGGGGGATGGAGGGGGGAGGAGGAGGAAAATGCCACTCGATGGAAAGCAGCTGCTGACGGCTGGGAAACATTGCTTTAAATGGGCCCAAATGTGGCTCAGCTCTTCCAGACCTCGGCTCAGTGGTCAGCATTTATTCTTCCAGAGCTGCTGCTGCTGATGTGTACATACGAGCAGGCCCAGAAAAAAAAACGTGTGCGTACAAAGAAAAGGTCGAAAATGGAGTCAAACACTGCAGGGGGCAGAAAGTGGGGTCATATGAGGTTCTTTTCTTTTAATTAACAGTTCACTGAAACACTTCTCCAATCAGCTGTTCGGGTTTGCAGGCCTTAAAGAGACACTCCCTGCAGAGTCACATCATAACGTTCACCTTAAACACAAAAGGTTTAAGAGTTTACAGAGGGAGACAGAGACTCAAAAAATGGAGAAACTTTCCTGCTAACTGAAGCTACATGTTTACCAGGAAGTAAGAAGGACGGTTAGTCAGTGAATCAGAGGCTGGTTAACCAGAGGTCAGATGGACAGAAAACCAGGGTCCGTAACTCAGATGGTATGTTAGTCAGAAAGCTGTTTAGTCAGAAGTCAGAAAGCCTGTTAGCCTAAGATAGACAGGAAATCAGAAGGCCTGTTAGTCAGGAAGACCGATAACCAGAAATTCAAAATGCCTTTGGTCAAATGGCTTGTAAGACACGGAGCATGTAAGTCAAACACTCAGGAACCACTTAACCAGTTAACCCGTACTCAGGAGGCCCATTGGATCTGTCAGTCTAATGGCCAGTTAGTCAGAAATTCAGAAGGACGCAATTGGAGGGTTGTGGGTTCAATTTCCAGTTCCCTCAGTCACATGCTGAAGTGTCCTTGAGCTACTGAACCCTAGAAAATGCTTTCCACTGTTTTACGTCGCTTTGGACAGAAGAGTCTGCGAAATGAAAACGTAGAATTGTAGAATTGTAGATTTGTAGGAGGCCTGTTAGCCAGAAAATCAGAAGGCTCGTTAACCAAAGGTCAGATGGACAAAAAAATCAGAGGGTCCGTAAGTCAGAATGGTATGTTAGTCAGAGAGCCGGTTAGCCTGAGGTTAAGTAGATGGAAAATCAGAAGCCCCTTTAGTCAGAAGGCCTGTTAGTCAGGAAGCCATATAACCAGAAATTCAGAATGCCTTTAGTCAGATGGCCCGTAAGACAGGCCTGTTAGTCAAACACTCAGAAGACCGTTAGTCAGTTAGTCCGTAAGTCAGATATTCTGAAGAACCATTAGTCAGGAGGCCCATTGGATCCGTCAGTCTGACGGCCAGTTAGTCAGAAATTCAGAAGGACGCAATTGGAGGGTTGTGGGTTCAATGTCCAGCTCCCTCAGTCACATGCTGAAGTGTCCTTGAGCCACTGACGCCTCGAGATTGCTCACCGATATTGTATGTCACTTTGGACAAAAGCGTCTGCGAAATGAAATTGTAGAATTGTAGAAAGTCTGTAAGTCACAAAATCAGAAGGCTCTTTAACCAAAGGTCAATTTAAAAATTGGAGGGTCGGTAAGTTAGATGGTATGTTATTCAGAAACCTGTTTAGTTAGAAGTCAGAAAGTCTGTTAGTCTGAGGTCAAGTAGACGAAAATTCAGAAGGCTCTTTAGTCAGAAGGACGTTTAGGTAGAAAATCAGAAGGCTCGTTAACCAGAGGTCAGATGGCCAGAAAGTCAGGGTCTGTAAGTCAGATGGTATGTTGATCAGAAAGCCTGTAGTCAGAAGTCTGGTAGACGGGAAATCAGAAGCCCCTTTAATCAGAAGGCCTGTTAGTCAGGAAGCCCAATAACCAGAAACTCAGACTACCTTTGGTCAAATGGCCCGTAAGACTCTGTGTCTTGGTCAAACACTCAGAAACCCATTTGTCAGATATTCTTAGGACCCATTAGTCAGGAGGCCCATTAGATCTGTCAGTCTAATGGCCAGTTAGTCAGAAATTCAGAGGGACGCAATTGGAGGGTCGTGGGTTCGATTCCAGTTCCCCCAGTCACATGCTGAAGTGTCCTTGCTTGGACAAAAGTGTCTGCTCAATGAAATTGTTGTATTTTAGAATTGTAGAAGGCCTGTTAGTCAGAAAATCAGAAGGCTCTTTAACCAAAGGTCAGATTAACAAAAAATCAGAGGGTCCGTAAGTCAGATGGTATGTTAGTCAGAAAGCTGTTTAGTTAGAAGTCAGAAAGCCTGTTAGTCTGAGGTCAAGTAGACGGAAAATCAGAAGCCCTTTAGTCAGAAGGAGGGTTAGGTAGAAAATCAGAAGGCTCGTTAACCAGAGGTCAGATGGCCAGAAAATCAGGGTCTGTAAGTCAGATGGTATGTTGGTCAGACAGCCTGTAGTCAGAAGTCAGGTAGACGGGGAAATTAGAAGCCCCTTTAATCAGAAGGCCTGTTAGTCAGGAAGCCCAATAACCAGAAACTCAGATTACCTTTGGTCAAATGGCCCGTAAGACTCCGTGTCTTGGTCAAACACTCAGAAACCCATTCGTCAGATATTCTTAGGACCCATTAGTCAGGAGGCCCATTAGACCTGTCAGTCTGATGGCCAGTTAGTCAGAAATTCAGAGGGACGCAATTGGAGGGTCGTGGGTTCGATTCCAGTTCCCCCAGTCACATGCTGAAGTGTCCTTGCTTGGACAAAAGTGTCTGCTCAATGAAATTGTTGTATTTAGAATTGTAGCAGGCCTGTTAGTCACAAAATCAGAAGGCTCTTTAACCAAAGGTCAGATTAACAAAAAAATCAGAGGGTCCATAAGTCAGATGGCGTGGTAGTCAAGAAGCTGTTTAGTCAGAAGTCAGAAAGCCCGTTTGCCTGGGTGAACGGAAAATCAGAAGCCCCTTTAATCAGAAGGCCTATAAGTCAGGAAGCCTGTTAGTCAAAGAATTAGAGGCCCATTAGTCAGCTAGTCCGTAAGTCAGATATTCTGAAGACCTATCAGTCAGGATGCCCATTGGATTCGTCAGTCTGATGGCCAGTTTTTCAGAAATTCAAAAGGCCCATTAGTCAGAAGGACGGTTAGTCAGAAAATCAGATGGTCCCTAAGTCAGAAAGTGTACAAGCTGGAAGGTATGTTATCTAGAAAATCAGAAAGCCTGATTGCCAGAGCTTGGATAGACAGAACATCAGAAGGTCTGTTCGTCAGAGAATCTACGAAGTCTAAATGCCCTTTATTTAGAGGGATCCTTAGTCAGAAAACAAGTTTGACTTTAAGGCTATCGACTGAATCTTTACTAATGTTCCGACTCAGCGTATTTCAAGCTCTGTGATAAAAAAAAGCCTGTACGACATGCATCGATTTGATATACAAAGCTCAAAATGTGAAAAAGGAAAGAAATAATACAGACCACACTGCCCTCATGTGTTATGGAGGAGTACTGCAGACGTGCAAACCGGCGCAGAAGTTTAAACCAGACTTTACTTCTCAAAAGACCCAAATCTCAGGTTGTAAAAGTTTTATTTTAGACTGATATGATCAGGATCATCAGTAGTTTCTGCATGAATGTGTTGAATATTTTGTCTCCTGATGGGGTTTGAAATCAGATCTGATCAGGTCTGTGACAGAGAGAGAAACTGGAGCAGCTCCATCTGACTGTGAATCAGACTAATTATGGTTTTCCGAGAACAATGATGAACGTAAAACGAAACCACTGCTGATGGCTGAGAACCTCCCCAGGCAAATGAGGTCACCTCAGCTCCGGTTTGTTTGCAGTCTTTCCCCATTACAGTATCAACACGCCGATCTGGAAAGGTGACACCCGGGAGGCACGACTGTCATGAGAAGCGGTGGCAGCGCTGGAATAATGAGCCGGCCACACCTCCGACAGAAACGACACGTACAGTAGAGGAGCCGCATTCTTTCCCACGATTACTGGAAGAGCGAGGTAAGGTGAGCCGGATTAGCTGCAGGGCAAACAAACACACAATAACACACACAATAACACACACACACACACAGCGTAACCTTCCACTGCTGCAGAGTCACACAATGTCATACCTTTAAAAACTCAAACTTTTGGGATCCAACTTTTATGTTTTGTTTCAATAAATCAAACAATTCATGACATTTCACTCACAGAGGTCACGTCTGTACCATTGAATTATTGACAAAGACCCAAAATAATCCTTCACTGGCAGGTACGCTGCAACAAAACCTCTCTTTATCCAGAGGGAACATGAAGCAGTTTGGATTCTAAGACATGAAAATAAACTGAAACTTAATACAGGGCTGGGCAAGTAATAGCAAATCTGATCAAATCACAAAAGACTTTTTGCAATCTTCTAATCACAGACAGGTTAATGTTTATTCAACCAGAGTCAGAATACCAGATTAACTTTTTTGCATGTAATGTTTTATACTCTACACCAGTGTTACTCCACTTTGCTCAATCAGGGAGCCAAACTGTTAATAACTACCTTAACAAAATAAACAATCTAAGTGGTAAAAAAGTGGCAAAAACAGCAACAAAAATAAGTTTAAGGTGGTAGAAGTGATCGGGAAGCAGCAAAAATTGGTGAGAATCTTGAGAAATACTCAGAAAGTAGCAAAAAAATGGGCCCAAACTGGTGGAAAAAGAGTGATAAGTGCCTCAAATGACCCAAAAAATAGCAGGAAACTCTTAGAAAGCTTGGAAAATGGTCAGAAAGCAGCAACAATGGGGACAACAAACTGTGGCAACTGGTAAAAATAGCTAATGGCGACAAATATTGTCAAGGAAATTGGGAGAAAATCTGAGAAATACTCAGAAAGTAGCAAAAAAATGGCTCAAAAGTGGTGAAAAAAGAGTGAAAATTTCCTCAAATGACAAAAAAGTAACAAAAATTCTGAGGAAGCTTGGAAAATGGTCCAAAGGCAGCAACAATGGGGAAAAATAACTTGATGAGTGGTAAAAATAGCCAAAGGCAACAAAAAGGGCCAGAAAAATGGGCTATAACTGGTAAAAATATGATCAGAAAGTAGCAAAAAATGGTCCAAAAAATGGTGAAATGATGTTCAAAGTGCCTGATATAACCAAAAACAAACAAAAATTAGCAAGAAAATTCCAAAGCTGGGAGAATGGTCAAAAGGCAGCAACATTGGGGACAAAAAAAACAGTGACACATGGTATAAAATAGGCAAAGGCAGCAAATATTGTCCAGAAAATTGGGAAAATGTCTGAGAAATACTCAGAAAGTAGCAAAAACTGGCTCAAAAGTGGTGAAAAAGAGTGAAAATTTCCTAAAATGACAGAAAAAAAGCAACAAAAATTCTGAGGAGGCAGCAACAATGGGGACAAAATAACTTCATAAGTGGTAATTATAGCAAAAGGCAACAAAAAATTGCCCTAAAAAATGGGCTGAAATTGGAAAAAAATGGTTAGAAAGTAAAAAAATGGTTCAAAAGTGGTGAAAAAAGAGTGAAAATTGCCTACAATGACAAAAAATGGCAAGAAAAATTCTGAGGAAGCTTGGAAAATGGTCTAAAATCAACAACAATGGGGACAAAAAACAGTGACAGGTGGTAAAAATAGCCAAAGGCAACAAAAAATTGCCAGAAAAAATGGGCTTAAATTGGAAAAAATGGTCAGAAAGTAGCAATAAGTGTTTCAAAAGTGGTGAAATGACGTTAAAGTGCCTGATATGACCAAAAAACCAACAAGAATTAGCAAGAAAATTCCAAGAAAGCTTCGAAAATGGTCAGAAGGCAGCAACAATAGGGACAAAAAAACAGTGACACATGATATAAAATAGGCAAAGGCAACAAAAAATGGCAAGAAATTGGGATAAATCCAGAAAAAATGGTCAGAACTTGGCAAATGTGGTGGAAAAATAGTGAAAAATGACTAAAATTGGCAAAAGGCAGTCAAGAGTTGCAAAAAGACATATAGTTTTTTTTCCTGCTGTTTTTAATGTCGATTGCTCATGTCCTACGATGTATTTGTTTAAAAACACATGCAAAAGGGGAACTTGAAATTATTTTTGCAAGTTGTTCAGCTCTAATTTATGCAAAAACCAGACTTGTCTGTTGCGCTGGTTCCCTCAGGCGTTGTGGGTGTTGCATAAAATACAGAACGTCTCACTCTAAGTGACCTGAGTTTCTCCAGGTGTGATCTAACGCCTCGAGTCGACGTTAGAACGAGTTCAACGAGATTTCTTTGTTTAGTGTAAACATGGCCAACTGTGAGCGAGCTGGAGGAAAACACGGCAGAGTTATTTCAGCTGGAGGAAAACTGGTACAAGGTCAGGACGGTGAAATCTAACAGCTTCAGGGAGAGAAAAAACAGTCAATGAAAATCAGTCCTGAGATATATGAGACATAAATGAGACATAAATGAGACATCAGAGTCAGAACTTTGGGTTAAAAAAGTCAAAACCTCAAAATAACAACTTGAAAAATATATAATTATCTTCCAAAAAGCCATAAATAAAGAAAAATACAGGATAAAATGTCATTAGACTGACAACATGTCTAAAAAAAGTCATAAGTACAACAGAAAAAGTGAAACTTGGAGAAAAATTTCAACATCATAAAATTTAAAGTCATAGCTATTGGGAAAAAAAACAGTCAAAACAAGATAGAAAGTTTTACATTTGACACTAAATAAGGGTGGAAAACTCAAAACTCAGTGAAGAAAAAGTCATAACTGTGGCCTAAAAGGTCATAAAAACAAGATTAAATACATAACTTGAAGCCCAAAAGTCAAAATTAGAAACCATAAACACAAAATAGTGGGGAAGAAGTAAAAAAAACATGGAATGTAATATTTCTGATTTATATAAAAAAGATAATTATAGCAAGATAATTATAATAATAAATGGTAACTAGGTTTAGAAAAGACCCAGAGCATTGAAGAAACATTGTGAAAAAATAGTGAGTCACCATTTTTAAAGGTTGGTCAATTTAGACAAAAATCCTTAAATTGTGGGTTAAAGCTGAAGATATGCACCACACAGACACAGATATGGGATAAAATACCTTTATTATTAGCCTGTGATAAATTTGATATTAAAAGCTTTTATTTCTAACTCACCTTTAGGCACCAAAGTTGCACATTTGTGAGAAGCAACACTGCTGAATTCAACAAGCCATAGCTGCAAATGTGGTGCCTCGTGTAGTTAGTACTTGACACCAAGAGATGGCGGACACCTGTAACTTCAAGCTGAGCAATATTTGTGGGCGGGTTTTTATTCAAAGTTTTGGATTTTGTACAGATCCGTTCACCGTCGACAAAGTACTTTGTTTGTTGTTTGTTTGTCGATCAGAAACTTTGGGTCAAACTGACAATTTTCCTCATTGATAGTTTAACTTTATCTCCGATCATTTTCAAGCTACAACCTTTTCAAATAGTGACATTGAAACTGAATATTTTATTCAAATAAACTGTGGCGCCCAATAAGTTAAAAGAAATTGGAGACAAAAATCCTTTGTCAGAGATAAAAAAGACAAAAGTCCAACAGTTTGTCTTTTTTTTGTCATGACAGTAACTTAGGCTGTGACTGTAATAGGAGTGTTTTATCTGTTCCTACAGGAGTGGGGTCACATGGTGTAAAATTATCTTCCATGACTTGCATATAAACTGTAAACTGAGCAATGACACACACACACACACACACACACACTCCCCCCCTCTGTGTCGTCTCCTGCAGGATATTGGGAGCAGCGATCTTCTCTGATCTCTGACTCTTTGTCTCGCTCCATTTAAGCTGCAGATAAAGTTACACGCTCTCTTCCGGAGCAGAAAGGATCTCGCCGTCCTCTTCGACGAGCCGCGCCGCGTTATCCGTCCAAAGGGATTCACCGCAACGGACTACGACCTGTTTACAGAGACGGAGCGTTAAAGACGTGGGTCACATGACGACACGATGGATGTGTAAACGTGGAGTTAAACAATCACAAACAAACACTCGAGGGAAACTCCTGCGTTTCCTCTCAACACAGATTCATTTATCAAACACTCGTCTTTTCTCAGATTTTAAGACTCGACCTGAAAACTTCAGGTGTGTCGTCATTAAAGAACAGATGCTGTATGAGGCTCTGTTTGTAAAGTTACACACACTAAAAATAACATTTCTCCACATTTAGCCGTAAAACATCACTTTTTATTCAGATTTAGAGAAATATTTGTGAAACACATTTGTCAAATATTATATATCCATATTCAATATTTTACCTAAAGGTTAAATGTTATTTATAAATGTTAAAAAACGTCCTGATTCTAAATATTTTGCTACATTTGTAATCAATTAGTTAACATAATAGATATTTATCCAAGATTTCTAAATGTTTTGCTTTGATATATAAGTTTTTTGCAATGATTTCCAAATATTTCGCTGAGATTTCAAAATATTTAACTCAGATTTCTGAATATTTCGCTGAGATTTTATAATATTTTGCTACGATTTCCAAACATTTTACTAAGATTTCTCAATGTTTTGTTAAGATTTTGAAATATTTCTTTAAGATTTCTAAATATTTCAGAAAGGATTTATGAATATTTTGCCACTATTTCTCGATATTTCACTGAGATACCTGAATATTTAGTGAAGATATTGAAATTGTTGGCTACATTTATAAATATTTTTGCAATGATTTCTTCATATTTTGCTTTGATATCTAAGTATTTCATTAAGATTTCTAAGTATTAAGTCAGGATTTCTAAGTTTTTAGGCACCGTTTTTAAATATTTCAAAAAGATCTCTAGATATTTTTGTAAGATTTTAGAATGTTTTGCTTTGATAACTAAGTATTTCACAATGGTTTCTTAGGGTATTAGGGTCAAGACTTCTAAATAATTTGCCAAAATTTCTAAATATCAAGCTAAGACTTGTAAATATAAAGTCAAGATTTCCAAAATTTGAGGTACGATTTTGAAATATTTAGTTAATATGCAAATTCACTTTCCCCACCAAAATAAAAGCTCAAGAAAGCATTCCCGCCGAGTGTTTTTTTTTTAATATTTAGAAATCTTAAAAATATTTATTTTAGCTGAAAACTTAGAATGTAAACAAAATGTTAAGAAACGCAGCAAAACATTAAAATAAGGACCTTTAATTTTTAAAATTTAGCTAAAATATTCATCATTTATTTAATATGTTTCTCAAATATTTCTCTTAATCTGAATAAAAAGTGATGTTTTAGGGCTGAATGTGGAGAAATGTTGTTGTTATTTCTTGTGTTCGTCCTGTAGCCGAGTTCCTTCTCATCGTCTTTGTCCTGAAAAAACAAAACCTGAGTCAGATTTTTTGTTATTTGTGAAGGTTTTTCCTCTTCACTGTGAGAGAAATAAAGAAGCAGACAAATCGTGTTTGAAAGGATTTACCCAAAGGCCATCAGCTGACTGTCTACAGCTGCTTTTACCCCCACCCCCCCTCCCCCTACCCTCCCCTGAGTGGTCTCCATGGCAACAGCCTTTCCAAATCTGGCCGCTGCCGGGCCGCCTCGCTCCATCATAACAACGAGCCCCATTGATGGCGCTCTGGAATGCGTTAAAGGTCTGTTTCTGGGGGGAAACCTGAGGCCATTAGTGCAGCTGCTCGGCGCTGAGCGAACGTACAGTTTGAGTGCTGTCTCACCCTCAGTCAGCGCCGCCGACAGATAAACGCAGAGACAGGAAGCTGAGAGTCTGAGTGTCTCACTGATGGGTTTGTTAATGCTTTTCTTCAAACTGCTGCCTGTCGTCTCTGAAATACCCGCTGAAACATGCTGACCTCACCGAGCACAGACCCTGTTAGTCATCCTCTGTTTAAAAAATCTGATTATCTGCATGAAACCAGCTAAATTTATCAGCATCTCTGTTTTAGGAGCTTCCTGCTCTTCTACATACCTACGTGGAACGACAAAGCCTCAGACTCCATAAATCACCTCATTAGATCATGTGTGAAGATGAAAATGTGTGTTTAAGCTCAGCATGTTGTCACAGTATTTAAAAGAGGGATTATGATCCGTTTAAGCTGCATCTCAATCATTTGACACTAAGCTTCTCACTCATTAAGATGTAATTACCGTTGTCAAGCAGCTGGCACCTCATTGGTCAAAAATTAATTAGTTCCTTGCATCGAGCGGCGACTCAATAATCAATCATAGTGTAAATAACAGGGACCTTAAAGGCAGAGAGTTGTTTACTGCCACAGCTCAAAAGAATGAGGGATGGATTATTGATCAGCATGAAAGAACACCTGACGGACCAACAGTTCCTGAATAATGTTTCCACATGTTCGGTTCCTTCTGTGTACGATTAATGCAACGGTAACAATGAAGGTGCAACGTTGACTTAATGATTTCATGTCACCATCTTTAGGACAGAAGTGGTAACAAACATCACTTTTCCTTTAACAACACTCAATAAGTGTTTGTGAACACATTTTCAATGGGAGACAGATCTGGACTGCAGGCAGGTCAGTCTAGTATCTGCACTCTTCTACTACGGAGCCACGCTGTTGTAACAGGAGCAGAATGTGTCTTGGTTTCATTGTCTTGCTGAAATAAATGCTGAAATTGACTTAATCCTTTTTAACCTATATTCAATTGAATACACCACAAAAATATTTGATGCTCAATTGAAAAACTTTGTTGTTTTTGTGCAAATATTTACTCATTTTGAAATGGATTCTTGCAACACATTCCTAAAAAGCTTGGAACAGGTTCATGTTTCCACTTTTTCATCATTTTTCCTTTAACAACACTGGTTCAGTGTTTGTGAACTGAGGACACTAATTGTTGAAGCTTTGGGAAGTCTAGTCTAGGTCAGTCTAGTAACTGCACTCTTTTACTACGGAGCCACGCTGTTGTAACAGGAGCAAAATGTGTCTTGGTTTCATTGTCTTGCTGAAATAATCAGGGACGTCCCTGAAAAAGACAAAGTGTCTTGGATGGCAGCAGATGTTGCTCCAAAACCTGATTGTACCTTTCAGCATTAATGCTGCCTTCACAGATACTGGGACAGTTACCCATGATGCCATGGGCACTAACACACCCCCATACCATCACAGATGCTGCTTTTGAACTTTGCTCTGAGAACAATCTGAATCGTCCTTTACCTCTTTGGCCCTGAGGACACCACGTCCATGATTTCCAAAAAGAGTTCTGCGGCGTTTGTGTGTGTTGTTGATGTCCGACTTTGTCTTTGCATGGTAGAGTTTGAACTGTCACTTGTAGATGTAGTGATGAACTGTGTTAACTGACAATGGTTTTCTGAAGTGTTCCTGAGCCCCCGTGCTAATATCCTTTACACAATGATGTGGGTTTTTAATGCAGCGCCGCCTGAGGGGTCAAAGGTCACGGCCATTCAATGTTGGTTTTGGGCCTTGCTGCTTACGTGCAGAGATTTCTCCAGATTCTCTGAATCTTTTGATGATATTATGGACTGTAGATGATGAAATCCAGCAATTCCTGCAGTTGAGAAACATTGTTCTTAAACTGTTGGACTATTTGCTCACGCAGTTGTTGACAAAGTGGTGAACCTGGCTCAATCTTTGCTTGGGGATGCTCCTTTTATACCCAATCATGTTTTTATTCACATTTTACACAACATCCTAACTTCATTGGGATTGAGGTTGTCCCTTTAATTGCTGTTATGACTTTCTTCTTCTGTCCTGTCATATACTTTTATATCCTGCTGTGTCGTGACCGTTGTGTTGGGCTGTAGCACATGTTGCAATGGTACTTTATTGATCTTAGTGTTGCACCGTACGCTGTTTTTCCCAGTCGAATCGTTTCATATTGCATCATTCTCATCATACCCCATTGATGCAGATTTCATGGGAGCGAGAATTTAACACGGCTCTACTTTTCCGGTCAGCTCTGTGATGACAGCATGAGGTTTAGTCACGGGGTTTCCACATGGGAGCGATGAAGTCACCCCAGCTTTTGGAGGTCGTTGATGCGGCGAGGAGCGCGGCGGTGTTTCTGTCTGCCTCCGCACGGACGGACAGAGATGGACAGAGATGGCGGCTAAAAGCAGGAAACTGAAGCTGTAATATTAAGTTACTCTAATCAGCCGCTTCATGCTATTGATCTTGTTTACCTCAGCGGTGAATGAATGTGCAGGGAACAGTGCTGTCTTTGTGCAACCCCCCCACCCCCCCGCCCTCCTTCAGCTCTGTGTTCGCTGTGGATGGTAACCCAAGCTTTAGAGTCACGAGCTCCCCTCCTTCCCCTCCTTCTCCTCCTTCTCCTCCTTCTTAGCAGGTAACGAGACCAGCTGTTGCCATGGTTACGGGCTACAACCAGTCTGGAGAAGGGAGGAGGGGGAGGGGAGGCCGGGCCCCCCGTCACAAGGACGACTCAATCACACTCAGCATCGGCTCACGCGGAGCTTCTTTTTCTCCGTTTAATCATCCTGCTCTTCTAAACGCCGAACATCAGGAGAAACAATCCTAACAAAGCTGATGGGTTTTAGTTTCTGTAAGATGATTTTTTGTAAACACTCACAATCCAGTTAACATAGTAGTTGATATTTTTGACAGAAAATGTATAATTTCTCCAAACCATCTTCATTAACGGTTAAAAAAAATTGGACCATTGATGCAATTTTACAGCCTTTCTGACTAATGTCAGTGACAACAAAGACTAGAACAGAAAATATTTAAGCAGAATAGAAAACTTCTGATTGGTTAAAACTCCTTAACAACGGTGACTTAAGAGAATATAAGATGGTACTTTATCCGTCCCTGCAGGAAAATTCAGATGTTACAGCAGCCAGAATAAGATTAAAAACATTGAGGAGAAGCCTAAGAATTTACAAAAAACTAAGATAAATACCAGTGTACAATATACGAAGTGTTACCAATTAAGAATTAAGATAGACACAAGTGTTGGAAATTAAAGATTAAGATATATATAACAATAATAATACATTTTATTTATAGAGCGCTTTTCTAGATACTCAAAGATGCTTCACAGACATTAAAAACATCAAATAAAACAACACAGTAATGATAACAATAATAATAACCTATAACAATGAAAACAAGACAAAACAAAACCATGGGATACATTTAAAAGCAGTTAGACATTAAAAACACTTTTAAAAAGATGCGTTTTGAGGAGGGTTTTGAATGTGGATGGGTTTGGACAGGCTCGGATGTGTATATATAAAGTGTTACAAATTAAAAAAATTAAGATATTGACAGGTGTTAAAATTCCAAATTAGGATGTATAAGAATGTAAAAATTAAAAATTTATATATATAGTGTTAAAAAAAAAATACATATATATAAGTGTTTCAAATATTTACAGTTGTTTTGAATAGACTTATCTAGAGTGATGGGAATCGAGAACTGGTTCCTGTTAAGAACCGATAAGAAATAGTTCAAACTATCGACATCATTAGCCTTTATTCCTAACTCTTTACACAAAAATGTACGTTACTCTTTCACAAGAAATTCATATTCAAAACGCTCAAAATGTTACACATCTCCTAAAATACCAAAAACAATATAGAAAACGTAGCCCTAGCTTGATGCTAATGTATATGGGAAATTGCATTGATATGCTAACAGTTGGAAAACTTCGGTTTTGAAACAGAATTGCAACTTTTATCACAGAAACATGTCGCAATAACTTTTTGTGAACAATACTTAAAAACTCAAAATGTGAAAATACTAATAGTTAAATGTTTTCCCAAATAGAGAGTGCAGGCTCTTCACTGATTTCAGCATAGCTACGGCAAGCTCAAGGTTTCAAACAACTTTAAGTATTTCGAGTCGCCCACATCAGTAAATAACACAAAACAAAACAATACATTGACGTCATGTAACGTGTGATTGTTACTCATTTTTATTTGTTTACGCTCACAGAAACCCAGATCTAGTGACTTATTTCATAGTTATGTATTTATAAACTCAATAAAATGTTGACATAGAAAACCTGTGAAGCTACTTTCAGAATCCATAAGAGCATTGATGTCAATACCTATTCCCTCCTTAGGTTAAACGCTCCATGAGGTCGGCGAATGCAACATATAAGTCGGTTTAAATGCTGTTGTTAATGCTAATAAGCTCAGAAATGTCTTAATATTTTTATTTAAATGAAGTGACAGTATCAAGAACGAGACAAAGGTTTGCATGAATCTGCAGAGTCTAAACGTTCTCTGCATCTCTCTCCCCATTCATTCATCCAATCCTCACTATGTTAGTCTGTTTCCATGGTAACAGGGAGAGAGAGCCTGCTTTGAAATGCAACTCGCCCATAAAATCACAATGAAGCCTTTTCATATGGATTCCTCGTCACCACCTCGGCATGTGACGAGAATACACAAACACACACACACACACACACACGTCTGTACAGAGGATCTATATCCAGAGTGTGTGATATAAGAGGAGGCGTGTGTGTGAATTCATATCAGCTAATCATCAACGCGTATGTGGAGGATCATTTATCCGTCTGATGTTTGATAAAATGAGTCTCATTCATCAGCCGTTCATGGGGAAGAGGTTTTTAAAGAGCAGAAAATTAAGAGCTGAGGTAAACATTTCAGAAATACCTGTCCCACCTTTGAGATGAGTGTCTTAAGTCTAATTAACCAAACAAGAGTCAAAGAGGCGGAGTTAAGGTAGATCTTTTTATAAGGCCACGCCCTCAAACCAGGCTGTAAACTTGTTTCTGCGTTCTACTTAAGAACGTTAAGGCATCTTTTTGCATAATTTGCAAGATTGCTTTTATGTCTCAACCTTATTTTTGTACATGAAAAATAAAATCTAAGTAAAATTAACTCAATTTTGTCAAGTAGATTAAGAAAACCTAAACTTTGCATTAATTATTTATTCTTTTGATGTTTTTAATGAAGTTTTGAGTATTATCAGCTTAATTATACCATCATTGACAGCTTGTGCCACCCGTGTGATTCATCCATGTACAGCAGGCTCGCATGTCCACTGTGTGCCCTCCTCGCCCACGATAACATGGCAATATAAGGAGTTAAGGCCAGTTTCCGGTTCAAGAAATACCAAATGAAACAGTCAAGAGAACGAGATTGTGTCTAGTTGTGTTGATAAACTCAAAAATCTTGCCTCACATTACTTAAATTATTCATGTTCCACAAAAAATCTTGTACTTTGAGCACATATTTTCGACTTTAGTACGAGATATATTTGTGTGAAGACACTAACTTGAATTTTTATCGTTTTTTTTGAAGGAGTCAATTAAGTAAAGGGTTAGCACGACAACCAGAATTTACTTTCTGAAATTGTTGTTTTTATATCTGATCTGTTTTTCTGCAAGCATGTGTTTGCCTTTTTATGTAAAGTGCCTTATAAATGAAACGTGTAATTTCTTTTTTCTATAGAGTCATGAATGTGACTGATGGTTTTCTGAGACGCTTCCTTAAAACCAGAGAGATATTGACAAACGAGCCTCTTTGTTTTGAACTTTAAACACAGACTGTTATGCAGCAGAAATAGATGAAGTGTTATGAAATATTAATCAACTCTTCTGCTTTTTAATTTATTCAGCTGCACAATTAGCATCGGGTAATTAGCATCGGTAGCATACCTCCATCAATCCTGATAACAACAACACTGCAGATTCTCTTTGAAATGCTAAAGCAGGAGAAGCTTTGTCCGCCACATGAAAGACGCTTCGACGGCCGAAGAATAAATTCCTCACAAAGCTCGTCTCATCGTTATGATCGTTTTCCCCCCGATGGATGGCTTCCACTGGCGGCCCACGCTTCCTCATGCATGAATTCTCGTTTGTTCCTGCGTCAGGGTCACTCTGCTGTAAGTGTTTGTCTTACGTCTGATGACTGAATAACAACCTGGCGGCGCCGCCTGCTGTGTTTACCACATGTTGCTATGGTTCACGGGCTCCTTTAATTGGATTTTGTTGTTTCCCCAGAAACAAGGTAACTCACAGGATTGCTCAGCAACCTCAACGATTTAACCCAAGTGTGTGTTCGTGTGTGTGTGTGTGTGTGTGTGTGTAGATGCTTGCTGATGGGTTTGTGTTTCTAGCTGTGCCTAAATTTGACTTAATGAGGCATCAGAGTGAAGAAAATCCAAATTCGGAGGGAAATGGAGCCTGATATTTGTGACACTGACACCGTCCATGCTTTCGAATTTAACCGTGCAGAGAGTGAATTCAAGCAGCAGCAATGTGTGTGTATCTGTGTGTGTGTGAGTGTGTGTGTGTGTGTGTGTGTGTGAGTGAAGTGATGGGTGAATCATTACCAAGATAACACACAAGCTGTAAGCTTTTTGCTGGCGCTGGTCAGATGGAAAGAGCGCCGTGACGAGTGGCGTGTAATTACCGTGGCTCGCTGCCTCGGCTCGGCCGGACTCTCACGCTGCCCTCTACACAAACAGCTGCAACAAACAACAACAACAACAACAACAACAACAACGTCCTTGACTTTGTGACTGTGGCTGCGAGCGGTTCTCTATCAGAAGCTTCCAGACTCTGGTCCACTCGATGCCTGAGTGAATAATCGCTTTAGAGGAGCGAGGAGCGGCCGAGCCCGGGGGCCGGTCTGATGTCCTACAGTCCAGGGGTGAAGCTAAAGGACGGAGGGGGGGGGCACACGGGTGACGGGGTGGGACATACATGAAGCAAAACCACTGTATGCCTGATAAAACATGGGTACATCCAAAGATAGTTTGAGCATTTCACTTTTTTCCTGCATGAAATCGTCTTGAGTAAATAGAGGCCCATTTCCCCCAGTTAAAAACGTAAAAATTAATAACTGGATTTATTAAATAGAAAAAAATCCATTCTAAGTTGAAATTTGAAGATTGGAGATAAAAATTCTGATTTGATACCTTGAAATTTTTCTAAAAAAGTTTGAGTTTTTTGTCATTATATTGACGTCATTTCAATATCTTGACTTGATTGTCTTGTAATTTTGTGTTTTTTAATCATTATTTCAACTTTACTTTAATGTCTTGATTTAATTTTCTTGTAATTTTGACTTTTAATCTTGTAGTTTTGACTTTTTCTGAAAATTTTGAGTTTTTTCTTATTATTTTGACTTTATTGTCCAAAAATATAAACTTTTTAACCCACCATTTTGACATTTTATCTCGTTATTTTGACTTCTTTTCTTAGATTTTGGACTTAAACCTCAAAATTTTGAGTTATTATAGGTAAAAAAAAATATATATATATATATATATATATATATATATATATATATATATAGACAAAGCCAAGTATTCATTTTCGTATTCTTAACTGGCAGATATTGGCTTCAATATAAATAAAAGCTAACAAGAAAAAATAACATCCAACATTGTTCACAAAAAGTTATTGTGACATGTTTCTGTGATGAAAGTTGAAATTCTGTTCTAAAACCAGAGTTATATTGATGTATGCAAACCACTAGCATATCAATGCAATTTCCCATACACATTAGCATCCAGCTAATGCTGTTTTCTCTATGTTTTTTGGTTCATTACAACATGAGTAACATGTTGAATGTATTGAACTAGAATCTCCTGAGCGAGACTTATACATTTCTTTTAGTGTTCAGTTTTACAGCTTCTTGAGTAAAACTGCAAGCAGAAAATCCTGCGTTCGAGTTTATTTGTGAAACTAACTGAGGCAGAATAGTTAAAGTGAGGTCTGTCCACTCTGGTGTGAGGTAAAGAATCAATAAGGGATTTGTTAAGAATTAAGACGAATGTTGTTGATGGATTGAACCATTTGAATTTTCTTCACTCAGGTATTAGATGTGTGTACATTTAATTTCACGTGAAAAATGTTGGTTATGACATAAGTACGTCCTCTGCTACCCCCAATAAATTCTGATTGTGAGAAGTATCTGTGGGGTCGTATTCAAGTCGAACCTAAAAAAAAGAGTTTAGATCACTTGTTGGGGGCTTGTTGTTTCAATGTAGGAATCATTTTAACCAGATACATGATGGAAATAGACTGAATCTACCTTTTCTTTTTCATAAAGCAGCTGATCTGTTTGACACTACAAAGAATCAACACATTTTCATTTCTGTAGTCGGAGAGAAAGAGGAGTCGGGGTGTAAAGCGGGAACTTTCAGGGCGCCAGCAGCATCTCGACACCCACCTGCCTGCAGGAGGTGTTATCTGCCCTGCGTGGGCGCTCCGCTCCTCGCCGTGTTTTCCCTCCTCTGATGGCGTGCAGGTGCCTCGAATTTGAAGCCGGCGAATTCTTCAGGGGAAACAACAAGAGTCTGTGCAGCGTCGTGAATCATGCAGGATGAGCGCCATGCAAAATTCATGCACCCCCCCCCGCAAACTCCTCAATTATATAAGTCGGCCTGGATGTATGAATCTATTAATGTGTCTGCAGCGCCGTGTTTACAGCTCAGTGTTGGTGTGTGCATGTCTCACGGCTCCGCACAGCTGGTGTTTTCAGAGATGAAGAGGAGTCTGTCTCTCCCCTTTATCTGATAGAGGAGCTGATTGGAATATTAATGCCGAGCGGAGCCCGGTTAGATTTATTCAGCAATCAGGAGGATGTGATGCAGCAGAGAGTGGATGAGAATGAAGTCGGAGTGATGTTCAAAAGCTGAAGCTGTGTTTGTTTTGATTCAAGCGTCTTTCCAGAGCTCAAATTTAGAAACACGTCAGGGGTAAAGACGCGTCGTTTCACGGCCTTGTTGGAATCAGGAGGAGATAATGAACCCTTGAGGTGAGAACAGAAATAGTTACCCTTCAAAGGCCGCGTTTCATCACCTCTTCGTTTATCATACTCCACCTCTATCATCTCGCGGCGCCGCACGCTCCCCGCTCCACTCTGCACCAGCGCCAACGGGCCCGCCGGCATCAATCATCCACCCACCCACACTCCGCTCGCCCCTGCGTGGAAACACAGGGACGAGAGCGCCGCTGTCATGACGGGCGAGATTAAATGACGGGGGATGAAAGAGTAAAACCTTCAAAAGAACAGACGCGGACAAGGCGGACAAATGACACCGCTGATACGGATAGCGGGCCAAAAGAGCGCCACGCTGACGCCGTTTCATTTTTTTCCACCAGCCGGAGGACGCGGCGATGCTGGAGCGGACTGAACACACAGTACATCCTTCAAATGTCGTCTTTTTCTAATGTTTGGTTCTGTTTCCCCGCCATCGATTGATCAAAAATGGACACAGCCTCGTAACGCGGTTATTCGCTAACTGCCTTCACGACGCTGTGGAAGGCGCTACGTTGGTTTTCTGGCGCCAAAAGTGATCAAACGAAAAGCCACGTGGTTGGAGTCTCAGACTGTATGGTCACGGATCATAAGCATACACTGACCAATCAGAAACGCCCTGCTCTGTACTGAGAAACATTCTGGAATGTTGGCTTCCAGAGTTCCAGAATACCTTGAAGGCTCTTAAAGAGACAGTAGCAGTCATAATAGCCACGCCCCCTCAGTTTTCTCCCCTTAATCTGCTGTAAACAGCTAAGCAATTTATGAATTCAAGGAGAAATGAGCTACTGAGACAAACTATTTTTAACATGGAGCTGTTTGGTGACTGAATTACTTAAGGAGGCAACTACTAGTGGCCACTTATGGTACTGCAGTCCAAGTCTAAAAAAAAGAAGCTCCTGTTAGTTACATTCTTTTTCTGTTTTTGTTAAAGAAAACATCAAAATTTGATCTGTAATTTCTCCAGAATTGTTTCATTTAAAAACCCATCAAAGCGCCAGCTGTCCAGCTTTATAAGTGCTCTTTAATTTACCGTAATTCCTCAACCACTTAGGCAAGCAAGGAAATTTAAGTGGCTACTTAAAGGACAATAAACAAGCTTTAAGGAACATCAAGGGTTTTATGGTGCAGTATAGGAATCCATGTGCAACAAAGCTCCAATCGTAGGCAATAGTTGATGCAAGCAGTCGTCATTACCGTAACTCTTCAACTATTTGAGCAAGCAAAAAATTCGAGTGGTTCCTGAAAGAGGAGAAGATGAGCTTTCTGGGCAAGATTTCTGACTCTTTCAAGGACAAACTAACAAAAAATGTTCAGGTAGCCTGGATGATACTTTGATGATAAAGATTTTTCTGTCATACCTGAATATTTTTTCAACTTCCCAATAAGAAAAATTCACAATCCTGCAGCTTTTGTAGATTAAAAAAGAAAAAAAAATACCAGACTGTAAACATATTTGATGCTCCTGTAAACTTCGACATTTTAACATGGTGCTCTATGGGGACTGACTCAGTTTCAGACTCAGCCTCTAGTGGTGACTCATGGTATTGCAGTTTTCTCATGTGTTCATAATATTAAGATCTCTCAGCCATGAAGTTGGCTGCCTCAACCTGTTAAGGGGTGTTTTTTTTCTACAGTTGACATTTTTATCTAAAGTTTTGGAGTTACATTAAGTCCTAAAAAGAGAAAATACAACCGGACAAAGAAATTTTGGAGAAACTGTGGCTCCTATTTGAACGATTCTTTCACTGCTTTTGTTTTGTCGGTCAAGAAAACTGTAAAACAAACTTAGCAACTGAAATGTAAAGAATCTAAACTTTCTTACACGGTAAAGCCTTCTGATGTTTGACAAAGATGTTACTGTTTATACTTTGATGACGTCATAGGAATGGCGAGCGAATTGCTGCAACCCAGCAGGGCATATGAGGTTAAATGAGGTCTCATTATGTCTTTGCGTTGACTCAATGTAAATGTAATTGACTTCATGAGGGATTTGATTCTTGTTTGGTGTGAACACAACTTCAGATCATTGAATCCTTTGATGTTACTGGACAGAATAAAAAGGGTCAGAGGTCACGATGCGGCCTGAGGACACAGAGAAGGCCACCTTTGTGATTTGTGGATAAAAACATGATGCCATTGTGTCCTGGGCTGTATCCAGGCAGGACTTCAGTCTGCAGCCCCCCCCTCCCACCCCCGTCATGTCTCCTCTCTGTGATCAGTGGGCCCGGGCCGCCCTGACAGATCGACCATGATGAGAGCGGAGGCTGAAAGCCCGCCTCTGTGACTGCAGGGTCGAGGATGACGCAGGCCCAGAGAAACAGAGACCACTGTGGACAGCTCCCTGTGCCCCCCCCCTCCCCACCAGCTCCCCGGCCCCTCCTGTGCCTTGGAGCACTTCCTGCCTCTGTCACTCTACCAGCAAATCCAATCCCTGATCAAAGGCCGGGAGAAAAAAGGGGAAGAGAGGAGCGAGGAGACAGGGGAGTGAAAAGGGCGAGGGGAGATTGACGTGTGTGTTGCAGGGGGGGGGCGACAACAAACCACTCTTTATCCAACGGGGGAGGCAGCTGCTCCGGCCGGGGCACCTGTGCGCCTGCTGCCTCCAGGGCCGGCGCCAAGCTCCGCCCCCCCTGTGCCCGCCGGTGCCAGATCTCTGAAAGGTTTCCATGGCAACTTCACCGTCTCGCAGCCTGAAATCAACGACCTCATCTGAGGAGGGTAACCTTTGCATCATCCGCTGCCAGGGCGAGGTTACGCCGGAGCCACCGACATCAGTAATTACACCTCTGCAGACTATTCCTGCTCCGCGCGTCTGTTTGTGCGAAATGAAAATGAAGTGTGCGCTCGTTTTCTGAAGGCGAGAGAGGGAACACACCTGTTCCTGCACCGACCTGAGGAGGCGGAGATCCTGCAGGAGCAGAGCTGCATCACAATTAACCTCATATACCCTGCTGGGTTGTTGGAGACCTGTTCGCCAATCATATGACATCATCAAAGTATAAACAGCAACATATCCTGCATAAGAAAGTTTAGATTCTTCACATTTCAGTCTCTAAGTTTGTTCTGCAGTTGTCGTGACAAACAAAATTTAATTAGTGTAAGAATCACTCACAACAACGTGGACGTCCTACCTGTTTGGGGTCATTACGTCACATCCTGACGCCCGTACCCTGAATATTCACTCTCCTTTCCACCAGAGGAATCCAGAGTTCAAACATATCAAAAATGTTGTTTCATCAAATTATTCCAAGTGGTGAAATTTCTCCTGTAAAGTCCGTTGTTTGTCTGTCTGTCGTGTCCGTTCTCATCAATAACAGCAGCTTCACAGTCTTAGAGCATTTCCTCCTCAATGTCAATCTGACAAAGCTGCAAGTCTTTGTTTTCAACAGGGTTCTAGCTGCAAGACTAAAGTGACTCCATCGTTTTCTGTTGAGTTTTCATCCCAGGACAGCTTGTGATAGACAACAAGTGCTCCCTGCTTGACTGGTCTTGTGTAATAGCTCTATTAGAGGGTTGTTTATTGGCTAACAGGCCTGTCGATCACTGGTACAGAAACCAATCAAGCCAGCTGTAGCCATTTAGATCATTGGTGAGACCTATTTATTGCTTCATTCACATTCATGTGCGCAACAAAAGAGGTACAACCCATGACTGGGATGTACAATTTCATGATTTTTGTTGAATCTTTCCATGAAGAGAGCAAAGTTGACTAAAAAGAGGACACTGAGCACTGATGAAGCTGGTTTTGTTTGCACGCAGTCTTCGGACAGTGAGTACAACTCTGCTTGGTGTTTGGTCACCTGAGACTAAAAACTCTCTAACTCCTACAATGTTCTACCTAAAAAGCTCAACTTTCACCCAGATGTAGATGAGAAGGTGTAGAAGTGATGTGGTAGATGTTTTATGTCTGTCATGAAGCATCTTGATGTGGTTGATTTTCAAATATGGTTACAAAAAGCGAAGAGGAAAATAGTGTTTCAGCTGCATTTATCATGATGTGGACTTAAGCCAGTTATTAAAATAGGACGTTTTCTGACATTAGGGGTTTCAATCTTTCAAATGAGGCATCACTGATGAATTATGACCTTGTGGTTCTTCAGTTTAAGCTTTGAAAAAATTGTGTGGGACAAAAGACAGAGTTAGGTTGGATGTAAGATGTTAAAAATCAACTATCATTCAGCAGATGTTTCGCCTCTCTCTCCCGGAGTGGACGGGGGTTGCGGACAGTGGGACTCTCTCCTTGTAGGATTGGATATGTCCTCTCTGTTTAGAGTCCACACACACTCTCTCACACACACACACACACACACACACACTGATGGTGCAGAGGACAAAGCATGTGGCTCTAAGCAGAAGTGACATCCCATTCATTTGAGCTGGTCAGGGTCTGATGTCTCCCATCTTATCTTACAAGACTTAGCGCTGTGAAATGACATTGGCCAGACTCCAGCAGAAACCAATGCAAGGGCTAGCATCGCTAACCCTACACACACACACACACACAAACAAACACACACTCAGTAACACTGGGTTGTCTGTCTGCAGCTTCTGCGCTCTGTGTTATGGTTTTGAAAGCTCCATTCAGAGTCATTTCACAGCTGTTAATGCTCCTGCCCGCTCTCTGTCAGTCAACGCTAAAAATAACCCCGACGAGAGAGCGCTAATTGATGTCAGAAGTGAAGCTGAACTTGTCAAATAATGCGAGCTGATTGCTTCATAGATGGGCTGTGTGAAATTTAACAAGTGCACTTGCAGTGTGAGGTTGATAAAGTATGCTGTGTGAATATAAAACAGGCTGCTGGACCCACAATCCTCATCAAACCAAAATCTGAAGTCTGTAGCAATGGTGCAGCCTTGGCGAGCAAGACTTTGGACACATTTGCCTTCCTTTATGTCCTTCTTGGGGATAGAAAAAAAAAAGAATGGATATTTGAATATTCAAAAATTGGGTGCAGTTCCCTATGTGTCCACTCGAGGCAGAGGCCAAAGTGTGTCAGTCTCCATAGAGCCCCATGTTAAAAACTTACCATTAGAAATAAGCATGTTTGCAGCCTAGTTTCTGCACTTCTATGCTCATTTTCTTGTTCACACAGCAAGTCTCTAGTGGCGAATTTGGGTACTGCTATTTTTGATGTGTTCCTAGTCTCATTATTTTTCGGCCCTTAAGTTTTCTACATACAGAAAAATGTCTCTAAATATCTCTCTAAATGAAAATAAACAGATGAATAACTGAGGCAAACTACTCCCAAAACATTAAGGTAGAAATCTCCAAGACTGAGACTTATTAAGACCAGAAACATAAGTAAAAACTGCAGTTTTTCAATCAACCACTAGAGGCTGAGCCCAAAAGTGAATCAGTTTCCATTAAGTCCCATAATAAACTTTCTTTACGGCTCTGGTCTTATAATATTTCCTCCTCAATGTGAATCTGGCAAAGCTGGGTGTGTTTGTTTTCCTTAGAGTTCCAGCTGCAAGCCAAAAGTGACCTCATCATTTTCTGTTGAGTTTTCATCCCAGGGCAGCTTGTGATAGACAACGAGCGTACCCTGCTTAACTGACCAATAGTGCTTGGTGGTTTTGCATAAAAGCTCTATTTGACAATTGTTTGCTTCCTGAGTGGCCTGTCATTCACTTTTACAGTGGCCAATCCTACACACAAAGCCAGCTGTAGCCATTCAGATCATTGGTGAGACCTATTTATTGACGCACTTCTTCATTCATATGCATGTGCGCAACAGAAGAGGTACAACCCATGACTGGGAACTACATTTTCATGATTTTTGATGAACTTTTCCACAAAGAGAGCAAAGTTGACTAAAAAGAGGGCACTTCCGGGTGGCGTTGTGTTTTTTTGATGATGAACAGGAGGGGACCAAGCAGGAAACCCTGGGGGATGCCTTGAGCTAAAGGAGCTAAGGATGCAGTTAATGTGAATGAAAAGACAACAAAAAGGAAGTAAGACAACATTTTGGGACCAGAAACACAAAACGGTCTGCTGCAGTTCCTCCAAAACAATAAGGAGAGCTAAATAAAACACAAACAGAGGTTAGACTTGTGCAACAAACTAGTGGTTGAACCCAAAATACTCTCCTACAATTTCCAAAAAGACTTCATCTGAGAGAAAAATGAACCGTAATTATCCCGACTGGAGCTGGAAGACGTCCCTGATCACTGCTTTAGGAGACGTTTATGGACGTAAACTGTGTTTAGAGATCTAAAAACGGGGAGCTAATCATCACATGATGCTATTTTAATCCAGCTAAAGTCAGTTCATCTTAATTACACACAGCTGTGAAGAGATACTGGTGTCTTTGGTGAACTCTGGATCAACCTGAGCTGAGTAAACAACAGGAGGAGAAAACACAGGATAGATGAGCTCTAAACAGAGCAACATCTCTGTCACAAAACTTAAAATCATCACCAGGTCAATATTTCAGGATTTAAAGGCCCCTGTTACACTACAGGAGGACGTAAACAACTCACTACAATAACAAATGCTTCTGTATTTTTAGAAATATTCTCCAACTTTTTACCAGATACAACAGGACAAATAGTGTATTTATCAACAGTTACAGCTCTGTTGTTTGAAAAGTGACAACAAACTTTGTAAGTTTGTAGCGTAGTTTAGTAGCCTGCTACATTTAGCTTATCTCCTCACAGCTCGGTGCTCTGATACATGTCAGTAACGTTAGTGAATCCTGGTTCTGTCCTACCAGGTCTCATCTACCAACTCCAACCTCACCAAGCAGAGCAAACGTAACCTGGCTCTTCATTTTATTGATAGACTCTCAGGTTTGAACAGATCACTGCAGAATAACTGCTGCATGTGGACAGGAATCAACATTAGCACAAACACATTAGAGACTGTTTTAGTAATTGGCTTGTTTTTTAGCCTTTAGCTGGTGTTTTAGCCTTTAACCTGTGTTTGAGCCTTTAGCTCCTGTTTGAGCCTTTAGCTCATGTTTTAGTCTTTAGCTCCTATTTTAGCCCTTAGCCTATGTTTTAGCCTTTAACCTGTGTATGAGCCTTTAGTCTGTGTTTTAGCCTTTAGCTCCCATTTGAGCCTTTAGCTCATGTTTTAGCCTTTAGCTCCAATTTTAGCCCTTAGCTTGTGTTTTAGCCTTTAGCCTGTGTATAAGCCTTTATCTCTGTGTTTGAGCCTTTAACTCATATTTTAGCCCTTAGCTCCTGTTTTAGCCCTTAGCTGGTGTAACAGCCTTTAACCTGTGTTTGAGCCTTTAACTCATATTTTAGCCCTTAGTCTGTGTAATTGCCTGTAATTAGCCCTGTGATTTGGCCTTTAACCCTGTGTTAGCCTTTAGTTTGTGTTCTAGCCCTGCTGCATGTGGACAGGAGTGAACATTAGCACAAACAGATAAGCCCCTGTTGTCGCTTTTAGCTCAAGTTTAAGCCTTTTAGCTCACGTTTTTGCCCTTAGTTGGTGTTTTAGCCTTCAACTGGTGTTTTAGCCTTTAGCTCCTGAGGGTTAGGTATCAGCATTTTGAAATCACATAGTTTTCGCACTGATAATCTCATTTTAAATTGGGGATAATGATCAGGCCTATAATTAGATATGGGACTTTTCAAGATCATTTAAAAAGTCCTCACAGTCCCTTTAATAGTTACTTCAGTTTTGACCCTTTTCAGACTTTGTTTTCCTCTTCACTTCTTCATCATCTCCCAAGATTTTGAAATATTGCAGATATCTAAGTTTTTTTGTGTGTTCCTAGTCTTAAATAACTTCCCCCCACTCTCTAATCCTGAACAAAACCACAGTTAAGAGTCAAGTGAAGACTCAGAATTAGCATTAGCTCACAGACAGCTCTAAATGTGTGTGCAGCTGGTGATAAATGTGCATGTTTGTGTTTGTGAAAGTGTAACAGCCCGCTGTGAGTACAGTACAGTACATGCACAGCGTGGAGGGGCACTGACAGCAGGGTGGGCGACCTCCACAAACCCTCTGCCTCGCTCCGCGGCGTGGGCGGAGCTGCACCCGAGTGGCCTGAGCTCTCCCGCGACGCCCTGCCCTCCTTCCACCGGCTCGTCCAGTCAATCTGACTCGATTACAAAACACACTCTGTGGACGGATCTGTGTGACGTGGCCCGCTGCCAGGGAAAATAACCGTGTTCCCAGCGATTCCAAGAAACCCAGCAGAGTGGTCACGGAGGCCGTGATGATGACATGTCAGCGCAAGGCTAACACAGCACGGCCCTTATAGCCACAACTCAGCACAAACTGCAGCCTTGATGCTTTGCACAAGCTGTACTCACATGTGCTTTCACTGAATCACGTCAAAGAGGAGATAATTGGCAGGATATAAGAGGCGGAAGAGATGAAACACGTGCAGGGCGGAGACGTTTGACTGATTCTGGGTGCAGCAGCAAAGACTCCCCCTCTTCTGATGGAGGCTAAAGTTGAGCTGATCTCCTTCAAATCGCTCCAAATATCTTTGGCGCCATTTCAAAATAAGCATGAAGGATTCCTGCTCCGACGTTGTAAAAATCGAAGACAGCTGTTTTGTGCTTATAAGGCTTATCTTCCCCATGTAAAGACATCTCCGGGCTACCAGCAAAAACAATGAGCAGCTGTGGCCAAATTTAGATAAAAGGGGATGATTTAAGGAGACTAAATTACTTTTCTGCCTGGCGATGCTCCCTCACACGGAGAAAACGCTCGAGTTTAAACAAACGTAACACTATAACTGTGCGGTAGTTTATTTGGCAGCAGGCTGAACTCGCTGCAGAGGGATTACAAGCCGTTCAAAGCCTCGGTAGGTATGTGGGTTTGGACGGCTGATGTTTTTCCACAGCAGTAAATGGTATTGCAGTTAATTCTGTATTTTGGCACCGATCTGCAGCTGGAAAACAACTCCTCCGTGCCAGAAGCTGTTTATTATTGCAGAGAGCTTTTACCCAAAATGGCCATTCAGCTTCTGCAAGGTCCGTGTTGTTCTGACCTGGTTGCGTGGTAACGGAGCAGGAACGTGGCAGTCTGGAGGATACACTCCAGCATGAGCACAGGGCGCTTATGCACCACCCACACGCACATGTAATTATAAAGTACAAACACAGCAGGTTTCTGTGTTGGAGGGACTGTGGGTCATTTCGACTTTTAGGATTTCCGTTTTTAGGCTTGAAGTTTTCTTTCCGTACATTTTTGCTGTGAATGTCGTTCAAACTATTTAGTTTTCCCAGATACATGCTGTATTAATTCTGTGAAATTTAAGCTCTAAACAAATTCATCAGATTTGTCTTTTAGGAAAACCATTAATATGTTTTGCTAACAGTCACCAGTTCACATGGTCACATTTTACACTGGAACACCGGCGACATCTGTGGCTGCACAAGTAATTAAAGGTACTTTCATGTATTTATGTTTGTTCATACATTCAAGGAGAGTTTTGGAGCCAGATTCAACCACTAATAGGGTGATTCCAAGATCTTTGATAGAATTCCAAGATCAAAGGTAGAATTCCAAGATCAAGGAATGGAATCATGGGTAGAATTCCTGGATCAAGGAATGGAATCATAGGTAGAATTCCAAGATCAGGGTCAAAATTCTAAGATCAAAGGTAGAATTCCAAGATCAAGGAATGGAATCACAGGTAGAATTCCAAGATCAGGGGCAAAATTCTAAGATCAAAGGTAGGATTCCAAGATCAAGGAATGGAATCATGGGTAGAATTCCAAGATCAGGGTAGAATTCCAAGTCCAAGAATGGAATCATAGGTAGAATTCCAAGATCAAGGGCAGAATTCCAAGATAAAAGCTGGAATCAAGGGTAGAATTCCAAGATCAAGAATGAAATTCCAAGATCAAGAATGGAAACATAGATAGAATTCCTGGATCAAGGAATGGAATCATAGGTAGAATTCCAAGATCAGGGGCAGATTTCCAAGTCCAAGAATGGAATCATAGGTAGAATTCAAAGATCAAGGACAGAATTCCAAGATCAAGAATGAAATTCCAAGGTCAAGAATGGAAACATAGGTAGAACTCCTAGATCAAGGATGGAGTTCCAAGATCAAGGATGGAATCAAGAGTAGAATTCCAGGATAAGGATGGATTTCCAAGATCAAGGAATGGAATCAAGGGTAGTATTCCAAGATTATGGTTGAAAATACAAGATCATGGATGAAATTGCAAGATCAAGAATGGAATCCTAAGATCTGGAATGGAATCATAGGTAGAATTCCAAAACCAAGGATTAAATTCCAAGATCAAAAACAGAATTCCAAGATCATGAATGAAATCAAGGGTGGAATTCCTAGATCCACAATGGAATTCCAGGATCAAAGATGGAATCAAGGGAAAAATTCCAAGATCAAGGATAAAATTACAAGATTAAGGGCAGAATTCCTAGATCAGCAACCCAATTAAGGGAAGAATTCCGAGTTCAAAAGCAGAAATACAAAATGAAGGACAGAATTCCAAAATCAAGAAGGGAATCAAAGGCAAAATTCCAAAATTGAGGACAGAATTCTAAGAACAAGAACTGAATCAAGGGCAGAAATCCAAAATCAAGGATAAAATAATAAGATTTATGGCAGAATTCCTAGATCAAGAAACTGATCAAGGGGAAGAAATCCGAGATCAAGGGAGGAATCGAAGGCAGAATTCCAAACTTGAGGAAAGAATTCTAAGAACAAGGGCAGAATTCTGAGATCAAGAATGGAATCAGGGGTACAAATCCATCATCAAGGTTTAGAGATTGAAAATCCAGGTTGAATTCCAGGATCGATGGAATCAAAGGCAGAATTCCGAGCTCAAAGATGGAATAAGGGCAGAGTTTGAAGAACAGAGAAGGAATTCCAAGGTCAAGAACGGAATCAGGGGTGGAAATCTGAAATCAAGGTCAGAGATCTAAAGTCTAACATATGTAGAATTCTTAGATCAAAGATGGAATTGTGAGATCAGGACAATAGTCTGGCATTAATCCCAGAATTCCAGAGCTCGTGTTGATCCAGCAGACACTTTAACCTGCTGACGCCTGATTGGTCAGTTAGACTCAGACTTCAAACGTGAACTTCGGCACAGTTCTGGGTACAGTGTGGGCGATGTAAACACAGATTGTACATGCTGTAATATCCAAGCTGTTAATTCAATAAGCTGAAAACATTTCCTCCGACTGTGGAGCAGCTTTTAGAGAACATTTCATGTGCAGCAGCTGAGCTGTTCTCGTATTTTTAGCTCCGTCTGAAATCTGCGCAGCTTATTTTTCTCTCATACCCTGCCAGAAACGGTTAAAGCCACCTTGTAGGGATAAAAATAATCATGAAAGCATGGAAACGGGGGGGAGGGGGGGGGTGAAAAACCCAGCAGGAATGCACACAANGCCGTGACTGGAATATAACCAAAGGGAGAGAGAGAGAGGAGAGAGGAGAGAGAGGAGGGGGAGGACAAGCAGGACCACGTGATGCTGAAAAGCCTGCAGGCTGCTGTGCTGGGAAAGGCAGACAGAAAGAGAGAGAGAGAGAGAAAAAAAAGAGAGAAAGAGAGAGAGAGAGGAGAGAGACATCCCCCCATATTGACTCTGCCGTTTCTACACAACAACAGTTCTGGGAAATGGCCGCCGTCTGTACTGTAGCTTCTATTTACATGGGAGTGATTCAGCGCTTATCTCCCATCATCATCATCATCATCTGACCTCCCTCCTCCTCCTCTTTCTCCTCCTCCTCTCTTTCCATTTCTTCCTCTTTCCCAACCGTCTCTCTTCACCCTGCATGAATGAAAGAAAGCACAAAGCAGAGAAATACAGAAAATGAAGCGATGAAGTGGAGGGGGGGGGGGAAAGAGGCAGTGATGAAGGAAGGAGGGAGGAAGAGGAGAGCGCAGTCTGGACCAGAAACACTGGAGACATGAGTCACGGCGAGCTCTCTCCCAGGGGGCTCGTTGGTGCAGTCTATAAATGGAAATAGCAGAAAAACAGCGGCTTCCCTCGCCCACCCAGGACTGGGTTATGCCTTATTAGAATCTGATGGCTTGTGACAGCAGCTGCTTTGTTTAGCCCCGGCCTGAACTCCCCTCTCTGCAGTTTTTCTTGACCTGGAAAGTGAATTTAAATGAATGTAAATATGGAATAAGCTGCTTAGTGTCAGAAAAATCACTCTGTGCAGGAGGAAGGAGCGTCTGGAAATAGGTCAGGAGGTGTTTTCAGCCAGAAAGTCCTCATCCCTCGGTAAATTTAACCCGTATCTGTTAAAAGAAGTTGATGAGTGACGTGAACCAGTTAACTTGGCCGCTTGTTTCCCCTCGGCTGCCTGAGCTGGCCTAGATCAAACACTTTCTAAATATCTGGGACGACCTGATGAAATAAGGAATGTCTCGCTGAGGGACCCAGTGGCATCATTCCCAATAAAGCGTTTAATATGTTTACAAATCTGTGTGAATTTTTAGAAGCACACTTACTGCAGTACAATGGGGATTCTAACACAATTTCCAGAGCACTTTTCGCAAGATTTGACTTTTTAATCCATAATTTTACCACACAGTACAGTGCAATTAGATTCTTTTGCATTAACAACAACACTTTAGTTACGTTGAAATGCTGAGCATAGCAGTGGGAGGAGATGAAGGTCCCTTAAAGATCCAGATTTAATAAAAAAAGGCTGGGTCAGGTCACTGAGTTCAGCTCTGCTTCAATGGAGATGTTAAGGTAAAGGTTGTGGCTGAGCATTTCAGCATTATGCATTTACTCAGAGGAAATGCGCCCCCTCCCCTCCTCTAGTTTGTGTGTTTAAAACTCTAATTCAACAAAGCAACATCATTTTTTATCTTAATTAATATTCACAAACCCTTTTTAGCTTCATCTAAATGTTTTGTTTTTGAACAAAACTTATTTGTGAACACAACTGAGTACTAAAGGTCAAATAAGATAAATATTTTTGAGATGCAATAAGCAAAATAAAAATGAATGAAATTAGAAAAATACACAATCTTACACGTTGTTAGTTGTTTTCTAAGTGTTACTCCATTATCTGGGGCACTGACATTCAATGAAACACTTTAACAGTTTATGTTTTGTTGCATTTTAAAGGGACTGTGAGGACTTTTTGAGTGATCTCGAAAAAGTCTCATATGTCGATAAATTCTTTTTCTTAAAAGAAAAATGTTTTTCAGCAATAACTTTGAATCTTTTTTTGTCATTTTCTGAAAGATATCACAAAGTGAAGCTAAAGTTGTGAATAAATTATTTATTAAGGTCCTTACTGCCTGCAGCCATCACCTTCAGCAAAATTGCATGTTGATACTATTATATTATATTACTATTGTTATTATTATTCATTAAAAAAAAGAAACTGCTACTACAATATTGAAATTTCCCCTCTGAGATTAATAAAGTATTTTTCTTTTCAAATCAAGATCTGATATCATTGAAGATCTTCCCTCAAAAATTCATCCAGATTTGTGCTTGATTAAGCTCAAGTCAGATTTATTTTTCTTGCTAAAGTGGTAAAATGAAGCTAAAAATGTTATAATTTTGTATGAAATTGCTTTAAGTATATACAGTATATGTCAGAACCAACAAGCTTAACGTCAAATGAAACGCTAATACTATGATTATTTGTGTTTTTACTGTTAATTACTTTCACATATTTACAGAAATTCCTTATTCTTTTTGTTGCCAGTAGCAGATAATCAAAATATAAAAGTAAATGTTTTTTAAAATGGGGAAAAAGTTAATCTGCTCCTGTTGGTGTGGCCAACATGTGGCCCCTTGTAAAACTTAATGATTTAAGAGCATGTGGCTGGTGGAGGAGAGTACGGGGGCTTGAAAATGATTTTATCTACAAAAGGAGGCTCTGCAGAAAAAGTTTAGAGTAGAATAAGAATAAAAAACACACTCAGAGCGACTGTTCAGTAACTCTAGACATTCATTTATTGCTGCAAACACAATCATATACAAGTAACAGCTGTTTGAGCGTTCAGTCACCATGGAAACGTCAGCATCATCTCCAGGTAAACACAGAGTATTATGACGACAAGAACGACCCCGACTACAAAGACTGGCGTGGCCTTCAGCGGGGAGCGGCGGCCCCTCACCTGCACTCCTCTTCTGTTCATATCGGTTCAGTTTTAGAGGAAAAAAAAAAAACACACAGAGAAGCTTCTTTCAAGTTTCCTTCAGAGCGATCTACCTCCGTCACTTTACCTGTGGCTTCTCCTCCTCCTCCTCCACTGAGATAATGTCTTCAGCGCCTCCAGGGATGATGAACCCTGCAGATGAAAGAGAGCAGCGTGTCGACAGGTGAAAGAAGAGAAGAGCAAACACGACCTGGCGGGGAGGATTTTTCAGTGATGGCAGCTAAACAAAAGGCCCGCGGCGGCGACGGTGGTGGCGTTGATCCCTCCCTCCTCAGGTGATGCGTGGATCGGGCGTGCTCCAGCTCCGTTTGTGCTCCCGTGCAGGTGAACTCCACTTTAGCTGCAGGAGGAGCAGGAGGAGCAGGGTGTGTCTGTTTACCTTAGAGGCAGGTGGTGGAGGAGAGGAGGGAGGAGGGAGGGGGGAGCAGGTGGTGCCTGGTAGACGTGACATTGCAGGTGATGAAATGTAATGAATGGGGGGTTAACGCCGTCCAGAGCTCATGAATCAGGTGTGCAGTCTGCAGTTCCTCTACATTTAAAGTCACAGGTGATTTAAGAAGTCACTTCTTCAAAAACAATTATAAAATCTTTAAAATTAACAGTTTGCTGTTTCTATATTTCTCTGATCGGACGTCAACAATCATCTTGTACAGTTTCATAAAAATGCACAGCCTAATCTTTATGCTTATCGTGCATAGTTAATTTTTCACTTATCCTGATTTGAAGGATTAGTTTTGCTCTTTTTCTACTTTTTACTCTACTTTAATGTCTTTTATAAGTCAAATCCTTGTATTTGTTAGCAAACGTGTCAACTCCAGACTCTAATCTTGTTCACTTCATCTTTTAAGCATAGTTTCCTCGAGTGAAAATGAAAGTTTTTTTTTTCTTAAAGCATCAAAAAAGTGAAACACAGGAAATGAAAATGTATGAGTCACTACAGACACTTGAGAGATACTTGCCAATAATTTCACACAGAAAAAATAACAGGAACATATAAATATATTTTCATATATTTGCAACGTGGTGGACTGTAAAAACCCACGAGTTTAATTTTTATGATTTTTTATTACTTGGATTTTTGAAACTTTACAACCAGTTGATGACTTTAGACATAGAAAACATAATTCTTCTCTCAGAAATATGTTTTTATCCATTTTCAAAGAACTTTTTAAAAATACGTTTTTAGACCCTCTTTTTGTCATTGACCCACTTATGCTCAAAAGTCAAAATTCAATCAAAACTCGAATGGATTTAGTGGTATAAAAAGTTAAAGATCTGATATAACAATTTAACTACGCATGGTAGCTGTTGAAAAAACAAGTAACTTAATTTCCCGCCTGTTTGAAATACTTGATCCTGATTGGTTGGAACCACTAAAACAACATTAGAAGGGAATAGAACAAAAAGGGAAAAAGAGTGGTTTGTCCATCAACATCATTAGCCTTCATTTTTAATGATTCTCTTATTTATTATTTACTTTACGCGAGCAGATAGAATTTACATCAACCATTCTGCCCCAAATAGCTTAGCTTAGCAGGATTTTCTGCTCAAAGTTTTACTTAAGAAGCTGTAAAACTTGACACACAAGGAAATGTACGTTACTCTCACAAGAAATTCAGATTCAACACATTCAACATGTTAGACATCTCATAATGTACCAAAAACCACATAGAAAATATAGCACTAGCTCGATGCTAACGTATATGGGAAATTGCATTGACATGCTAGAGGTTGGTGTACATCAATGTAAATTTGGATTTGAAACAGAATTTCAACTTAAATCACTGAAATATCACAATTACTCTTTGGAAACAATACTTAAAACTCAAAAATGTCAGAATACTGACAGGTAAATGTTTCTGCACAACTACGGCAAGCTTAAGGTTCCACAAAAGTCAGTGTTTAAGTTTTGTTACTCCTTTAGTCTGCCTCCTAAAATGCCATTAGAGTTTAACATCTTGCAAATTGAGATCTAAGACGGTTACTTTATGGTTCGTTTTGTTGTATTTAGGGCATCAGTATCAGGCCCTTTATTGGAAAAGTTAAAGATGAGGAACTCAACCAATTGGTGAGAACGTATTTCCTTAAGACATGCTTCAAATTGGGTTGGTGACAAGTCAGTGGCATCATTTATTTTCTGTTTTCTCTCATAAACAGCTGATTATTTTGTTAAAATTGCAGAAAAATGAAGTTTTAAATGGAACAGATGGAGATGTGTAAGTGTTGTCAGCAGCTAACGGTGGTGAAATCTTTAGGGGTTTGCTCCTAATAAACCTCTGACTCAAACAGCGTCACAGACATGCTGAATTATTTCTTCTAATTTCAGCTGAACAACAAAGACCCCTCCTTCAGAGGAAGCTCCACGTTCGGGCGCTTTGGCTTTATCCACAGTGACGCGCAGTTTGTTTAGAGCATGATGCAACTGGCAGTAACTGGTAATAACACGCAGCCCTGGACGGAGTAATGATGTGTTTTTACTTTCAGTTTGAAGCTTTATTTGTTTTTCCTGCAGCGAGACCAGAGTAATGCTGCTTCAGCGCGGCGTAAACAGCCCGCAGCTCCTCGCGCTTAAACACCGTCCTCCTCCACAAACTGATCTCACCGCGGGGCTTTGGCGCTCCGTCCCAGCAGCCCTCGGGCCTGCATGACAACAGGAGGCCTGTTTTTTCCACGCAACACAGCAACAGCGCCCTGAGCTAACTCTGACCCCTGACAGTCAAAACACATTATTGGCTCAGGTGACGGGAGATGTACACTAAGCAGCGAAGAGACTCCAGGGAAGGAGTCAGGGAGCGTTCGCCCCGACCGCCGAGCAAACATGATGTCATCTGAGGAGATGTGAACACTCGGGGGGGCAGATACTGCTCATTTTCTCTCTGCAATAACAGGTTTTATATCAGAGTAAAGCACAATAAACAGGTGGACTTTACCACAAAGAGACAAACATGTTAGCCAGAGGGTCGACACAAAACGAGAGTTTAAAAGTGACAGGAAGTTTTAAAACAGACGGCACTTTGTCTCATGTGGTAACTGCTGCACAACCAAACCTGCAATTAAAGCGTCAGGTCAGGAATTTATGAACAGACTTTTACGTCGGCAGCAAAACAAGGAGCTCTGGAAATCTTTGACCAAGTCAGAATTCTTCACAAAGAGGTCAAACCTAAAATTAGATCAGTGGCTATAACAATCTTTTAAAACACCTTTTAAGTAGTTTTCTTCTCCTCTAGAGCAGTGGTTCCCAAAGCGGGGGTCGGGACCCTCTGGGGGGTCGCGAGACATTGATAGGGGGACGTGGAATGTGTCCCAAAATCGAAAACTATGAACAATTCATGAACATTTTATCCATTATTGTGAGAATAAAAGCAAAAATTGGGGTGAAAGATAATTTAAAATTATGCAAACAGAAAATGTTTTATCTGTTTAAGTGTAAAGAAACAAGTTCAAACTACGGCACTTGAGTCGTTTCACGTGTAATCAGCCATTTAAAAGATAGCTAGTCAATTTAATTCATAGGAGTCCCTCCCAAAACAACCAAAAACAGACAAAAACCTAACAGGGTAATCACAACATGGTGTCGTCCCCCAGTGGAGTCCCTAACGCTGCTATTTTGGGGGTCACAGGTGGAAAAGTTTGGGACTCCTGCTCTAGAGGACAGACAGAAGTTCACAGATCAATATTTAAATATTTGAATTAGTTATAACACTAATAATGTATCTATAATTCCACGCTTCTTCTGTGAATCTCTGTAAGTCAAAATTTCGAGATAAAGCATCAAATTGATGAGATAGAAAGTCAAAATTTCTACTTCTCTTAACTTTTTCTCAAAAATACTGACTTAATTATTTCAAAATGTTGACTTTGTAGCTTAGAATTTTGACTTCATCTCTGAATCTTTTCTATTTCCTCATAATTTTGACAATATAATCTCCAATTTTTTTACTTTTTATCTCATTATTTGACTTTTTATCTCAGAATTTTAACCTTTTATCTCATAGTTTTGACAGTTTTCTAAAAATTTTGACTGTATCTCATAATTTCAACTTTTTATCTCATAATTCTGACTTTGAGGGGCCTATTATAAGGGGCAGATCTACGGGTGGGGGAGCATAGGGTGGCAGCTGAAGACCTAAAAGAGAAATTCAATGACTGACTATGAGTTAAGACAAACTTATGAGAGACAAGTTGAAATTTTGGGCAAAAAAAATCAAAATTATGAGCTAAAAGTCAATAATTTGAGACAATAAAGTCAAAGTTCTGAGATAAAAAGTCAAAGTTTGGGGATAAATTGTCAAAATGATGGGGCAAAAGTCGAAATTTTGCCTTTTTATCTCAATATTTTTGACTTTATATTTGCACAAAATAAGGAAAAATCTCCACAAAGCCAGTTTTTTATTTTGATATTTGTTGAAATTGGCTTCAATCAATTATTTCTGTTTCTATTCTGCAAATATTTTTCTTCAAATTGAAAGGTAGTGTTGTAAAACAAATGTTTTGGGTTATGAAGCTACTTTGTGGTCTTTGGTAGAGGGTCCTCTTTTTGGGTTTTCAGAATAAAATCACCCTGATATTAAATTAATCCAACACAAAGCAGAAAAGAGCTATCAGAATCACTCACTATGCTTATTTTCAGTCACAAATGTCTTTTTTTTAATCCAAAACGTTAAAATTTTTCGACTTAGTGGAGCATAAAACAGCTCAAAGGAATCAAATATTATCAAAAAGTATTCAGAAATTGTTTTATGAAAGAGAGGGTATCTAGAACATTGAAGTAGGACACTCTGTGTAAAAGGGAGTTGAATTGTGGAGTAGTCTGAGTCCTGCATTAAAACAAAGTTTGGGTAAAATTCTTTTTTTAAAAAGACATAAAGAAATCATTATCAAAAATGTCAATAAGGTACAGGTAAATATGCTTCATTTTTGTATTTGTAATCCATTGTACATCAAATATGTTGCGAAATATTGGTTTATTTTGTGCAATGATTTTAAACAAGAATAAGTCAAATTAAACGGGGGTAGGATTAAATACATGTATACTTCTTCCGACTTTGTTTTGAGCATGTAAACTGAGAGACAGGAGAAAATGCAGAGTTAGATTTTTAGTCGTGATTATCATTTATTGCATTTGTTATTCTTTCCTTTTTTCCTTTGTTTTAGTTTGCCATGTTCGAAATCAATCAATCAAACAGACTTCTGACAAATTGACACCACGTAAGAATTGACTTCCCCTCTCTTAACCCCCATAAATGTTTTTCTGGATCCACCACTGTAAATATCAATGGTTCACTACCAGAAAAAGTCTGGTGCTGGTGGTTTGGTAGACCCCCCTCCCCTCGGGGCCGTAGAGAAACAGCGGACGTTTAAATCTCATATTTTAGAGTCTGGTAGCAGCTCAGGCCTCCTCTACTGTAAGTCTGATTCATCCTGACGTCTCTGCAAGGTTACAGACTCGGGTAAACAAATCCTCAGCCTCTTACAGCGCCGCCGCCTTATCCAGCCGATCTACAGCGGCGGGAAGATGGAGTTGTTCTTTTTCATTATCGCCGCGGGGGTTTGAGTCATCGCCGAGGACTTCCGGGCCCACCGCGGAGCTAATGCGGCGAGCAGCGTAAGTCACCCAGAGACAGGAGAGACGGCAGGATCAGTAAGTCACCATCATGTCCTTCCACTTCCTTCAGCAGAGTGTTGTTTGTCCTCAAAGACAACCTGCTGCTGTTTATACCCTCATACATATCAATTACTTTACCAGTGTCGGGCAGTGTCGTCCTCAAGGTGCTTCAAATTAGCTTTCAATGTCAGCTGAGAGAAAAACCCTCAACCATAATAACTGAGCTTCAACCTCCAGGAGCTTCAGGCTCAGAGCTTCTTTCACACATGCAATAAATAAAAAACATCCTGAAAAGAACCAACTTTATTCTGCAGAGATGTGGATGCAGGCGTTGACTTTATTCAGACTGTTTCCTGATCATCGCCCCTTTGGTAAAACTTCTGCACAAAGTCAGGATAAGCTGATGTGTCAATCCAAAAATACCTACAATTTTTTACCTGGAAGAAATAACTCCATGTTGAGCTGAGTTTCTCTGCTTCATTAAGTTTTTGAGCGTGGAATTCACTAGGTGACCAAAGATTTAAGCCTCGTTTCCACCAGGCAGTCTGGTACAGATCAGTATAGTTTGGTACGGGTCAGATCAGTAAAGCCTGATCCTGAGCGCGTTTCCACAGCCAACCGTACCCTGCTTGATGGGCCGGATGTCGAGAGCCGCGTCAGCTACGTAACGCGTGACGTCACTGCAGCGCTATGAGCGCTACACAGTTTACCCCGCGAATAAATACAACGAAAAATAAATTTACGGCATTGTAAACAAGGAGAAAGATGGAGGACATCCAGCAACTCTTCTACTTTGTGATCAGCATGTGGTTCTTTATTCCATAACGCAATGAAGCTTTGTTTCAGGAAAAGCTGTGGGGTTGTGTGTCGTTCTTTTTTAGCACGGGAAGTTACCGATCTTTTGACCAATCAACGTACTGCAGTGATTATAGCCCCACCCCTGGGGTTGGTTTGGTGCGGCTTGGCACCCCAACAGAAGGGTACTGAAAAGTGGAGCGGTACGGGTCGCTTATAAGGGGACCCGTCCTGCTTTTAGTCTATGGAAACGCTACAAAATGCGTGCCGTACTGAGACAAACCGACCCGAACCGCTTGGTGGAAACGAGGCTAAACATTGTGCGATATACAAGAAACACAATTTATAAAAATGTATACATCCTTCATTTAATGTGGTATCACTAGTGCTGTCAAAATTAACGCTTTAACTTTGGAGATTCATATTAATTTTATAACGCGTTATTAAAAAATTAACGCAGTTTTCACAGTTTTGTTACTTCCTGTCACTGATGACCTGTAACCTCTGATGACGTATGCAGCCAAACTAGCGAGCCGTCTGGTTTGAGCAAGATGGACAACGACGGACTTTTAGGCGGAAAGTTTTACTTCAAAAAATTGCCCGACGGCACGTTGGAAAAATCTAAAGTAATTTGCGAACTCTGCAAAAACAAATTTAACTACCACAGAAGCAGTACTTCTTTGGCGTATCATCTTAAAGCTGAAGTTACGTCCTCCGGGCCTCGCCAGTCTACGCTGCTGGAGTGTGGTGCTCGTGGGCTGATAACTAAATCTGTAGGTGAGAGGGTGACCCACTCCCTGGTTAAATGGATTGCAAAAAACTGAAAAAAAAACAAAAAAACAAAACAAAAAAAAACAATTTTTGGTTGTTATACTGGTAGTTCATGAAAGAACTGTTGTCCAAAAGCTTATCTGCACTTTATCAAAGGGCTGCTATTATTATTTTTTTCTGTTAGCACTGTAGATATGAGCCTTTTAAAGGCTTAAACAGCTGAGACAATGTTGATTGTGTTTCACAGGAAAGAAACTATGCTGAGAGATCAAAGAAAGTTATTAAATAAAATAGTCTTTGAATCTAAATTTACTGTCTTTGTGTTGATTCTACATTTATTCCATGATTTTACTTGAGTAAATATCTGTTACAAGCTTCTGTCTTCAGTAGGAAAATGACATTAATCTAGATTAATGTATTGATGAATTAATCTAGATTAATCTAGATTAACTACAGAATATTGAAATGAAATGAAATGGGAGGTTTTTAAACCAATTCAGTTGTCAGTAAACTGCTGCTTTCACTTCTACGTAACTTCTTGGTTTTCAGGCGTCCCTCAGGGTTCGATGCTTGGTCCTCTCATGTTCGTCAAATACCGGCTTTTTCAGTGTAATGTCAATGATGTCACGCTTTACATTGACAAACTCATGATAAAAAATGGAAGCACAACAGCTTTTTGCCTTTATACATGAAAAATCATCACAAAGTTACTTTCAAACAACTCGACCATATTTGCGTCACTTCAAATCCACAACTTTGGTTTTGACATTTCCATCTGCTTTGAAATAAATGCGCTGTTTTATTATGCTTACAGGACCATTTCAAGAGAATGTTTCAAAAGCAGAATCCTGGAAACATTGACGCTTCAGTCTCCTGAATCAGTGTAGAAGACGTCAGGAGTTCATGTGTGCAAACGTCTGCTGACTGAAACTGAAACCTCAGAAACAACGCCGAAATCCAGTCTTACACAAGCAGCGTGTTCCTCTTGCATCAGCGCACACGCACTTCTTTCCACATAACATCCAGCTGTCAGCAGCTCGGCTGTTTATGAGGGGAAAAAGGAGGGAAGTGAAACCTCTCCTCGCTTCTTTGTTGGATTCCTGAAAACTCGGACAGCAGAAAAAAAAAAAAAAAATGGCGTCACCCTTGTTGTGAGTCAGAGACGCAGCATGTTCTGGATGAACTTCCCGTTTCACTCTGAACGCAGATATAGGGTTTCTCCAGCGCGGCCACATGCAGGAAGTGAGTCACACTTCTTCTTCTGCAGCAGGAGGCGTCTGCAGGCTGCGGAGGCTTCAGGCCGAGGAGTGACAGGCCGAGGAGGGGGCCAAATTAGCTTCTGAAACTTTAATCTCCTGCAACTCAATTATTTAATATCTGAGCCTCCCACATCAAAGGAATACCTCAGCTGCCTCCTCCCGCGCCGCCGTGATGGAAGCTTTCATTCTCATCTCCTGGAGGACTCGCCCGTTTTATATCTCTACCCTGCGGTTTGAGAGAACTCTGAAATCACAGATATACTGCGCTAATATACCGCAGTGCTTTAAGAGCTGGGGCTGCTGCTGCGGGTGAAATCACAGCATGAAACTTCACTTTTGTCACCGAGCGCTGACACTTCCTAATTCTGGATTCCCCCTCCGATTCTAAAACAATCATTTGCAGCTGTAATCTCCTCAGACTCCAAAAGGCAAGAGGAGGAAGCAATTACTGTGATTTGGGATGGAGCGTGAATACAAACCCTAATGGAAATATGCAAAACGAGCTTATGTAATGAAAAGGAAATGAATTTTAATGCAAGCTCAGACTGAAGAACTTGTAAATAAATTGCTTGATTATTTGCGAGGCGAAGGCACGTTTTTCTGTACAATACCAAGTGTCCTCTGAATATAAATGATGTCCTTGTTTACAGCAGGATTCATCACGGAGATGAGGTCATGGAAATGAAAAAGGCAGCAAAGGTAAAGAAGAGGAATAACCTTGAGACGCGGGGTCGTAAATTATTGCAGAATCGGCCTTGATTTTTGTCTGGCGCAGACGGAGCACGTTTGCAGCCCTGTT
>RPOG01004643.1:0-41879 GCA_008086565.1 Thalassoma bifasciatum
ATCTGTTTCTTTCTTAGTTAAACTGAAATCAATTTCAGGCATCTTCACTTTTGGCATTGTCATTTCCAACTTTTTAAACTTGCTTCCCTGTACATCCATTTCTGCTTCTATTTTGGGGGATTTCATATCCACAGAAGTTGTAGACACATCCAAGGGTTCAACCTCAGCTTTAACCTCTGGTACTTTTACATCTGCATCTCTTTTTGATAAGCCTAAACTAAAATCAGGCCCCTCCACTTTTGGAATTGTGATTCCAATCTTTGGCATTTTTATCTTGCCTCCATGTCCATCAAGTTCACCGTCAGGTTGCAGAGATTTGATTTCCAAGTCAGGTTGCTTGAGCTCAGCTTTAGCCTCTGGTAGATTGATGTCAGCATCTTTCTTCGATAATGTCAAATCAAGTTTAGGTGCTTTTATTTTGGGCATTTTAATACTTAGCTCTGGCATGCTGATTTTGCTTCCTTGTCCATCAAGTTTATGCTCGATCTGCTGAGGTTTGATCTCTAGTTCAGGTTTTTCCACCGTTATGTTTGGACTATGGGTGGAAACATCAATGTGGCCTAGAGTTGCTTCAACCCCAGGAGCTTTTTGTTCAACCTCTACTGCAGCCCCTGGAAGTTTGACATCTACATTCTTTTTCGATAGTTCGAGGTCAATTTTTGGTCCTGCCACCTTTGGCATGGAAATGCTAAGATTTGGTACTTTGAACCCTCCATCATGCCTCCCCCTTTCTACAGTTCTGAGCTCTGCTCCATCAAAAATAACCACTTTATCTGTTTTGAAACCGATGTCTGAAGTATCAGATCCAAATTTGAGCTGTTCACTCGTTTTCTCATTAGTTTCACTCTTGATCTCTGGAAGGGAAATGTCAATATTTGGCTTTCCAGCATCAAGGTTGAAACCAAAACCTTGGAGCCGAATGCCTTCATCCTTTTCAGCTGATAAACAAGCTGTAGAGTCGATGTATTCAATGCCCTCCATCCCAGGTACTTTGACATCAGATTCTACTCCTCCAATGTGGCCCTTTACTGTCTTTGATTCAGTTATTGTTGTTTGGACATCTTGGAGGAATATGGTCCTTTCTCCTTGCAAGTTTTCTTCTTTTTTCTGTGAGATATTTTGTTTTGGCAAGTCAAATCCAATGTTGGGGATATTTATGTCTGGCATTGTTATCCCTAAGCCAGGTATTGATTTCTTTGCCTTCTTTGACTTCTTATCATCCTGTGTCTGAAGAGCAGCTGAATCTGCTACATTTTCCTTTCCGGGTATTACGATGTCTTCTCGGTTATGAACCTCAGTTTTAATCTCTTTGTCCCTCTGCTTCTCATCACCTTTGTCCGTCTTTACTGTCGTAGTCTCGATAATGAGCACCTCAGAGGTTAAATCAGCAGGTGTGATCTTCGGTAAATTGTCTGCGGTCTTGGTGATGCCTGGAGAAGCTGATATATCAAACTTTGTGAAGTGAGTCTCATGTTTTGTTTTGGTGTCTATGACTTTGGTTGGTGTCTTTACTGAGATCCTTTGTGCATTTGCATCTATCACAGTGATTTCTTCGGGAATAGGCGCTCCAGAAGTGTCAACCTTCGGCAGCTTGTATCCAGGCAACTTTGACACTGCCTCTTTCACACTGTTGACATCAATTGATATCGGTAAAGGGTCAGATGGAACATCATCGTAATATGCAGTATAAACCACTTTGGACTCTTTCATTCCTTTGGCTGTGGTTTTTCCAGACACATCTTCCATACCAGGAATCTCAATGTCTTCACGTTTGGGAAGTTGTGTTTTGGAAAGACTGCTTTTTGAGAGTCGTTCATAAGGATCCTCGTTCACATCTTTCCCATCACTTGTTGGTTGCTCAGTCTTAATTGTGGACTCACCAACATTTAAACTGGTACTTTGAAGCTCTTCCTCGATGGTAATGTCACCAAAGCCTATTTTTGGTAGTTTAAATGCCTTGGTGTCTTGTTTTTGTTTGTCTTTGCCTTTTTTTGTTTTGTCCTCTCCTTTTTTGGGGGACTTTTTGTGGACTTTAGCATCGCCAAGATCTGAGGTGACCTTTAAACTCTCACTGCTGATTGGTTGAGTTTTGCCATGAAGTGCTTGATTATCTCCTTGCTGATCTTTATTTGCCTCAGTATTTGACTTTTCAGCGTCTGGTTGATCTGCTATTTCAAGACTTGCCCCAAGTGTTTTCAACCTCTTTGGTGAGGCTTTGGCTTTTGCCTCTTTCTTGTGCGATTTGTCCTTCCCTAAAATTCTTATTTTTATTTCAGACCTTTCTTTCTTCTTTTTCTTCCCATCAGGAGACTTTGTACTCGAGGGGGTTCCTTGATCTGCGAGAGCCACAGTTAGGTCTTCAGTTTTCAAAGTGCTGTCAATACTGATGAGTTCCATCTTGTGTGTCTGTGTTTGTTCAGTTTGCTCAGGTCTGAAGTCTCCTACCTCCTTTCTGTCCTCTGTTACGTAGACTTCAGGGGTCTCTCCTGGGAGACTTTCGGGGCCCTCAGGTGAAAGCACGTCCGATGTTTGGGGACTTTTACTGCTGATCTGCTTATGTGTTGGTGTGTCAGAGCACAGATCTTCAGATGAACTTACACGACCTCTCTTTTTCAGAAAAGAAAGCCTCAGCTTATTCTTCTTCTTGCCTTTGAGAGCATCCTGAGATTTGATGGGGGACTCTGTGTCGCTTGTGGTGGGGCTGAGCTCCAGCTTTCTCTGCTCGTCAGCCTCTGAGGAGCTGTGGGATCTCGTAAAGGTGGACTTCTTTCCTAAGGTGTGAAACTTGGGCCATGAAATGCGGGCATCACTACGTCTTTTGGTTTTCCCTCGCTCCCTCATCTCTGGGGTAAAGGTTTCGTCCTCCTGTTGAGCATCAGAACAATCAAAACTCATCCAAGGAGCATCTATGGTAAAGAGTCTGAGTCAAAGCCTAGAATTACTCACAGGAATGACGTCAGAATCAATGATGGGTTCAGTCTCGATGATGTCTGGTTTGCGTTTCAAGCAGAGTTTCACTTTATAAGCCTGAGCGCACCCCAGAATCTGGATGGCGTCCTCATATGGAACATTGTCAAAGTAAACCGTGGCGCTCAAGACCTGATCACCTGCATAAACAAGAGCAATGTTTTCAATGACACTCAGATAAAAACACTTTGAGTTTGCAAAAGTAGCATCATGTGAAGCTGATTAATCAAATCAACCTTTTATAATTCTTTCGTATTCACACAAACAATGTCATGTTACGCTCGTTCACCTTCTTTCAGTTTCAAACTTTTTGAGGCCGGTGACTCTGGAACTACTTCCTTAATGAAGATCCCGTCTCTCCCTCCTCCACCATAGATGAGACCCTCTGCACATCCATCCTGGGCCGTTTTCACGATCACCTCAGACTCGGGGCTGTGAGCTTCCTGTCAACACACCAAAAGAGGAAGAAGTAGAGCCTCTTTACTTATTGCTGTGCTGTTCCCTGCAGAAGCAGAGCCTGAAGGGATTCACAGATCTACACGGAGCAGAGAGAGGGTGAAATGTTGAAATCTCTCACCTTCAGTTTAGATGCCTTTAGCGTGGTGCGCTTTTCAAACATGGACCCAAGCCCAGACTTTTTACTTTTCTTTCCACCCCCACTTTTGCGGTGTGGGTCATGTTCTGCTTCACACTGAAAAGGAAAAAACTGAAGTCTTACCACACATGATGCTAGGAAAGCATTGCTGTTACAGTCACAGCTTCTGTCACAGTGAAAGGCAGAGACAGCACATGATATATGATGTACATAGATTAAAAGTAGCTGAGTCAGGATCTTTACTGCAATAGTAAGCAAAACAAAGAGCCCATCTTACACCACCCTTCTATTGTAAACCAACACAGAGTGTGACTCCTGAGGTGGGTTCGCCAATACATACTGGACCTCAACAATTGTACCTACACAATACCATTTTGTAACTCCTGCTATTAAGTTAAACAGTGATTTCATAACTCTCACATTGGTCAGAATATATTCAACACTCTAAGGCAGCAATTTATTAAAGCATCTCTGTGTTGCTTGGTGCACCCAGCACAGCAACAAGCTTTAAGTGGTGTTCTCTATTATAGAGCTGTTTCTAATCAAGGCTGTGGGAACAGAAATATGTCAGCGGAGAGTTTTTCTTCATCAAACATGAAATTTTCAAGCTGTTGACAGGAAAAAATATATTTTGGAAAGCAGTACACATCACTTATTTCTAAAGAAAACTGTACTTGCTTGTTATGTGTTAGCCCTCTGAAATTATTTTGAACATTGTACAGATAAGTGCAATGTGAAAAATGTACCAGTTGTTTTTTTCTGGAGCAATCTGAACTACTATATTTCACAATGCTAATAAGGTAATAATAGAAACTCAGAGATAATTTGTCTTAACTGATGAAACCAAATATTCTCAGAGGATTATGAAAGTATGGTTATGTTTCTTTCCCAGACGGAAGAAATGTTCTGCGCTTTTGTCCTTTTCATACACTTGTTTCGTTTTGTTTTTGTTTTTTTTTGTTTTTTTTTTTGGCTGCGAGCATTCCCCCTTTGTCTTTTCTTCAAATGAACTACACTTAGCTTGACTTACATCTAAATTCCCATTTATGTTCATTTCCTAATTTATCAAGAGTCAAAAGTTTATAACAGCAACAAACTCAAAAGCAAACATGGAGGAGGTATTGCTAATGTAACTCTTGCATAAAAGACAAAAACAAGGCAGGGTTGTTAGAAGCAGAGGTCAGTGAGGCCATCACGTTTTTTCCTCTTTGAGTTCCATGATTGTTTTTTCTTCTTCATGTCTCTCTAGACCAGACAAGAGCAACTGAAGGCCTGGGGGCCACATCCGGCCCTTTGGGCGTTCCTGTCAGGCCCCCGGGAGGTCAATCATAGGTTAGAATATACTTTTTTTTTTTTAAATCAATTCAATTGTGTTGCTTTTATTTTCAAAAACATATCATTTCAATTATTTCTTTATGGAGGTGCCTGTGCACATGAGCCCTGCATAAACAGCAACAGGTAAAGAAGTTTAAGAAAACCAAATCAAGATCTTCTATCACTGATGATCACCCTCAGGAATTCATCCAGATTTCAATGAGCTTGTTCAAGCCCAAGACAGATAGATTTGTCTCACTTCAGAGGTAAAATTAAGGCAAAAATGTTATTACTTGTATGAATTTGAAGAAATTTTTTTGCAATATATGTGGGAACTAACAAGTTTAACATGAAAAGAAACTCTAATGCATTGATTGTTTGTGTTTTTACTGTTCATCACTTCCATTTTTCTATTTGATCAACAACACAGTTTCACATATTCACAGAAATTCTTTATTCTGCTGGTTATCAGCTGCAGTATTCAAAAATATAAGTAAAAGCATTTTAAAATAGGAGGAAAAAGTTAATATTTAGCAGAATCAAGTTTACGTTGTTAGTGTGGCCATTGGCCCATATCTGTGAGCTTTATGAAAACGTGCAGAAATATGGACAAAACATACACAGAGCACAGACAGAAGGCTTTGTCTGAATCCAGGTTTGTATGTAAAGTTGAGCATGAATGAGCTTCAAGCTTGACTTACATCTAATGTCTGCACTTCAACAGACAAGCTCAGCCAATGGAGGCAGCAACATACTGCATCTGCCTACTAGGGGGCCTTGGTAATATCCGAAACGAAAGAGAAAGATAATAAAATGAATGCATTGAAAAGTTTAGAGTCCTTAGAAGGTTTGCCAGCCCATCAGTTTTTTGGAGGTGTCGCATTAATGTTGGACCCTGCATTAAGGACTGTACTGTGAAAGTATGAGGCTTCACCAGTTCAGATTTTTCTCTTTCTCTTTTCGTGTATAGGTTTCTTATTAAATTTTATGTAACATTTTATATTTTATATTCCGTAATTTATCCATGCACAGCTATGTGTACTTCCTTTAAAAGTCTATTTTCTTTTTCTGAATTGATAAATGGGCGTATGGGGGGGGGAGTTTGGCTGCAGGTAATTTGTAATTTTGTAATAATGTTACATGCTATGTTTTGTATCACTCCAAAGATTCTCCTCATACTTTGATTTTAACTCATGGGTCACTTCGTGTGAGCGTCAATAAGCCCAAACACACAGACTTCCTTCTCTGTGTCACAAGCTCCTGTTTTTTTAACTTCATTTGTCTTTCTCCTTCACAGAAAACCACAAACAAACTACTGACAGACTCAGTGTGTACTAGAAGCCAAAGTATTTAAGTAACCAGGTTACAGTCTGGGCCCTGTATTAACCTTATTTATAAAATGTCTATGAAGAAATCTTCTTTCCCATTTGAGGTGAGGGATTACAGGAAAAAACAAGGATTACCGCTGAAATCACCAGATTTTTTTTGGCATGCACATTCAGGTCATTGACCGGCACGTCAACAAGTTCTTTCACATATTCTTTGAAGCTTGTTTGTTTTTTGTCCTGAAATCTGGATTGTGTTTATTTTCCCCACATAACAGTCAAATGTTGCACGTTACCTCTTTGTCACTATCTGTGTATTTTTCCATTTCAGGAAACTCCTCGACGGGGGACGATCCTTGAGGACGTGGTCTCTCTCCCTCAGTGAACTGGGATGGCTCGTCACATATCTGCATGGACATGAGGTCACTTAGCAAAGCAGAAGTCTATTCTCCAAAACGCTGCTCTTTCTTATTTTGCTGACTCTGTTTTAATGACACATTTATCATCTTTTAAAAAAGAATATCTGTACAGCAAGGCTGAAAATCATTTTAGGAGAGAGTAAAGCAGCTCCACTCACAGACTGAGCTGCTAATTTCAGTGGAAAAAAACTGGATCACAAACCATGCACCAACACCTCTCTCTGCCAGTGACCATTTGGTAATTAACAAGTGTCACATTAATTGTGTTTCCAGGGAAAGTGGTCAGTCTGTCAGTGTAACACTTTCATCTAAAGGAAACCATGTACAAATCATCTGAGTCATTTCAAGCTAAAAACTCTAAATAATCATGAATAGATGAATAAATGTACGTAATAAATAGTACCCTGAGGATTAATCTTTCAGAATTAATCATCTTAGATTTGTTGAGCAAAAGCTTCCCAATAAGTAGCTCAAGAAAAGTAAGTTGTGCCCAACTTGGAAGGCTACAGCTGTTATTTAAACGTATCAGACGCATATTTTATTTGAAATTAGGTCAATCAGATCAGACGTGACATCATTTCACCCATTATTTAAAGACACACAGGGTCAAATTAAAGTCATCAAATCATTGCTTCTGTGTCTTTTTACAATAGTTTTTCTTTTCTGTTGATGCAACCCCAGGAAGAAAGATCAAGTGTATTAGAACATTTAAAGCAGAGCACAAAATCAATGTTAATTTCTGTTGTAGTTGAAGTTCAGTCACTCACTGAGTTGTCCTCTGGAACAGGCTCTGCTCCTCTTAGCCTGCGGCCGCCTCCTGTTCACAAACACACAGAATGACAAAACATAAATACCATAAAAACTCCCTTCAATATTCTTAATTATAAGCAAATATTACAACTTCAGTCCCGTAAGTTACACCAGCACGAGCTAAGAACTTAATCTCAAAAAATAGGCTGCATGGTGATTAAGAGCTGAGGGGAAAATTGCACAATGGAGTCATTTTAGCAGCCCCACTTTCAGGACAGCTGAACTCACTCAGCTCACTTTAAAAGCTGCTGTGTTCTTCAACCAGAGCAAATAAGATGCTGCATTGTGTTTTTCATTTTGCTATTACAGTATATCACACAGGCAAGAAGGAAACTTGTTAGCCGACCAGAAATAGCAACAACACTGCAAGAGAGAAAGAAACAAAGCCTTTGTTTATCTGCATTTAGATATTTTCTACAGTAAGCTGAGACTTCCACCCTGTCTGACTCCTGATGGTTGTTTTGAGGCTCAGAGACACTGGAGCCAGTGATGAGACTATTTGGAGTTCTTCCTGGCAATAATTCCTCCAGGGATGGCCTGTCTCCTTGGTCTGTTAAGTGATCTGCAGTATTGATCCACAGATTAGACTCTGCAGCCTCTCAGCCTCTGCAGGCTGCTGAAGAGGGAAAGTTTGACTCCAAATGAATGTGGGCAGTGAGATGATTTCCCACTGTGATATTTAACCTCTGATTGGTTATATTCCATTTTAAACTTCAAACTAGGGAGGCACCGAATTTTCCGCCACCGAAAAATTTTCAGCCGAAAGGGCTCAAAGCTCAATTTTGGTTTTCGACCGAAAGACTTTTATCACTGAAACAACTCAACTGAAACAGAAAGATGTGATGGTGCAAGTAAAACCTGCAGCAGCACACGGGCAGAGATGAGAAAATGGGTGCTGTGGTGATGTGCCCTGAGAGCTCTTAAAAGTTATTTTCTGTCTTTCTTGTGGCGGTTATCCCAATTCTCTGTCTGTTATTTGTATGCGTCGTAGCAGAATGCGCAAGCAGCGGGGAAACGAGAATAGGCAACTTCATAGAGGCAGGAATTACATCCTCTCACATAAATAGATAAGTAACATTAGGCCATCATTTAGTTTGTTAAATAAAAGCTGCACTGGCAGCTCTTCTTTTTCTCAACTCAGAACTCCGTTACCTTAACAGCAAATCGTGTACGCGCTGCAGTGTTTTTCAGGAGATCGTGAGCGCAGGTACAAGCACATGAAAATGGATAGTGAGAAGAGCTGGGGTGAGGAGAATTTAAAAATATGTATACAGGGTTCCTACTCATCCTTGAAAGTCTTAAAAAGTCTGAAATCCATGTATTTGAAAATAAGGTTTTAAAAAGTCTTAAATTTATTTAAATTTTATATTCTGGTCTTAAATTAATAACCCAAAGGTCTTAAATTTGTCAGAGCAGGATTTGTTAATGTTTAATTGTCTTTCTTTTTTTCACTGGACGTCTCAAGTAGGAGATGCAGAGTGGATACTGCTTTACAAGCTGCTGGTATAAACTGTCATCTGCATCCTAGCTAGCCAGTCTGTGACTATGGGTCACTGTTTGCACTTGCACATACAGCCCTTGACCAGAAAGCACTGAAGTTAACTTAATGTTGAATAAACAGACAAAAAGTAAACTTAAATGGGTCTCATTGAGTGACACACATGCTATGATTTGGTTGTAATACATCCCAACCACTATATTTATGTTTTTGATCTTAAATTTCATTCAAAGTGGCCTTTAAGGTCTTAAAAAGTCTTGAATTTGACTTGCAGAAGCCTGCAGGTACCCTGGTATATCTATTTTATTATTAGTATTTTTGTTTTGCTCACTGTGAGAATTGAGCTCCAACTTGTCCTGACAGTATTTTAAATTTGGGCTTGAATGAAGTTGAGGTGAGCTCAACTCTCCCACTGAGCAAAAAAGTAGGGGAGTGAGATATAAGAGAGTGATAAAACTGTAAGGTTGAGATTTAACCAGTGAGATTGGTTGAGACCATTGAGTTAACATGTGAAACAGGGAAAGGGAAATTCCAGCTATTGCTCTCTTTTCTTTAGTTTCCTGGAATCACACACTTAACTTAAACATTTATTTTCAAAATTTTCACATTTTATTGATATCCTCTTATTTTGAAATGCATCCCTACTTTTTTATTTAATGAAAGAACATTATACCATATTCATTCAGTTCAGTTAAGTTAACATTAAGTTACAGTATGATGTAGCCATGTGACCAAACTTTTTCATCGAGGCAGGATGAAAAAGAGACTCTAGGTGGAGAGGATGAATGCGTCAGGTATAGTCCTAAAACTCCAGGGTTTGAAATAAGTCCCACTTCAGTCCTGCTCTGAACTTTGAAATGGCACTAACAATTGGCAAAATAATTTCTGTAGGTTTTTCGATTTTTAAGTTTGACAGTTTTCTGCATTGGTTTCGTCATTTTGGTTTTCGGTTTCAACAAAGATTTTTTGTTTTGGTGCAACCCTCCTTCAAGCCACTTTACATGTATCAGGATTTTCACTCAAGTAGCTCAGTTCGTCAGGATGAAATTTGCAGATCCCAAAATGAAAGACTTTGCATTATTAAAAGCCTAAAAAGTAGCAAGAACAGAATTGACCTGTCCTCAGTCATCATGGTGCATTAATCACCTGATGTAATGACATTACTAAAAACTAGCATGATGTTGAGGCATTTCTCACTGAAAAATAGGCTGATTGCAGCAGATGTTGTATTGCCAGTGTCGTAGAACTCAACACAGGGCTTGGTCTCCACACTGGTCTCAAGATCACATTTTGAAGCTCTTGGTCTTGTTTCAGACCCTAGAGCATTTCTATTTGGTCTTGTTTAGGTTCTGGACAGGGCAGACTCAGGTTTTTCTGTCAAGACCAGCACTGACCAGCTATTCTTTAACTTCATCAATGTGATCATTTAAGAATCAATTTGAAGTTGAACTGTTCCTGGTTGATTAATCTTATATTTTGATTTAAATAGTCAACATTAGCTCACTGATTGTTCTGCCTCCTTGGAAATCTTTTGGAGTTCCTTATGTGTCAGAAACCTGGACATCAGTCCCTCTTATTTCATATCAGATATGCCTCTGAACACTTACTCTGGGCCTATTTACCTGATAAATAAACATCTTATTTTCAGATATTTGAAATAATTGTAGACTTATAAGTGCCTTTGAAATGTACACAAGAATTTAGTTAAACAAATTGGTTTAGGTTTTAGAATTTTCCAGTTGTGCTTTGAAAGATTTGCAGACACCTTGTTTTAATCTGTTATAAGAATTCAAAAGAAGACTAAATTAAAGAGTTAATGCTGTATAACTGTTCAACCCTGTCATGGTTTTTAAAATTGGGTTTTGTGGTCTTGGTTCTTTGATAGTGTGGTCATGAACACAACACTATTCCTTGTAACGCATTTCTTACAAGACTTTTGATGAACTTTGTGAGCCTCTCTGACACACTGAACTCATCGACCCACATGAAGAAACAGAACAAATATCGCCTTCAAATGGTTTGTTTCTAGAATCAATGCAAGCTGCATAGCTAGAAAAGAATATAGGATTGTTGCGAAAGAAAATAAACAGCCCCCAAAAAAAAACATTTGGGCTGAGCTTGGACAAGGGGACAAAAATGTTGAGTCGGGGAGCCAGTGAGAGCAACAAGATTTTGCAAAATAAATCAGACACAAACACTTCACACTTGATGCAATCAGCATTTCACTCTACAAGTGGTTTAAAAGATTATTATTCATGCAAATTATTGTACACTCATTAAAATCACCACCTGCTCATCAAAATAGCTACAAGAAGTGGATGTTAAAGCTTAAAAACTATGAAAAGGGAAATTGATTGATGCAAAACCTGTGACTTTTCATCTCAGAACTTCCAATGGTTTGAGCTTTGGGTTACATAACTGACATGCTATATATATTTGGGTCAATGACGTTACGTCCCTTTTTTTGTGTCCGAGTGCAATATTTCCTTCCATCATGAATTGAGTATTTCATCACATGTATTTCTTTATTCTATGAAACCTGTGTTATTTGAACACATCTTTAAACTATTAAAATATAACATGTTTTCTTGTGTTTTGGTTCCTCAAACCCCCAAAATGTCAGGTGGTGCAACCGTCCTGACAAGTATCCACAGTAATTAAACTCTAAAAATTGAATATCAGTTATTGTAAATGGAAATTAAAAATACAGTGGCATTATTTTATGCTTGAACCTTTTTAGATAAAACATTCTTTGCAAATGAAAAGAATTTTGAAGCTGTTGAGAAATTTAAAAAACTTTTGTCCCGTAATTTTCACCTTGTCAAATGTCAGGGTGGTGCAACCGTAACATTAGACTTTTATTTTAAAGTGAAGAGAATAAAACAGGAAACAGGAAACTGCATCAGCCAGAGGAGCCCAAATGACATTTGTGACCAAGTGGAAAAGTTTGTAGATTTCTCTGAAATACTGATAAAAAAGGTTTTTTCACTTCATTGGTGACTGGAACAATTTCCATGTCAGGTGGTACAACCAATGTAATAATGTGAAATGTTATTTTAGCATAAAATTATTTATCTTATTCACAAATAAAAGAAATGAAACACACAAAATGAAAATGTATGAGTCACTACAGACACTTGAGAGATACTTGCCGATAATTTCACACAGGAAAAATAACAGGAACATATAAATATATTTTCATATATTTGGTTGCGCCACCTGACATTTTTGGGTGCTCAAATTAAAAATACAAAAAAATTATGACCCTTAAGTCTTTGAAATGTTGGTCAACCACTGAAATCTGTTAGAAAACATAATTCTTCTCTCAGAAATATGTTTTTTATCCATTTTCAAAGAACTTTAAAAAAATACGTTTTTAGACCCTCTTTTTGTCATTGACCAATTTACACAAAAGTAGTGAAAATAATGCTGCTCTATAGTTGCTCAGCTAACCACCAGCACCCCCTCTGCCTTAATGTATGTCATGTGAAGAGCCCTGCCTGTGTAAGTGCATTAGAGGATAGTTAGGAGCAGAGAGTGATGGAAGAAAAAGCTCCTACACTTTCAGGGTGGGTTGATGATTCAGGAGATTTAAAGAAGCTATTGAATGTCACAATGGCTCAGATCTTCTCTGAAACAGAGAACTTATCTAAAACTCAACATGCACTGTCATCATAGACCCTAAAGGACTCTAACACCAAGACTCAACAAAAAGACTTCACCCTGTCAACCAGAGCACATCACAGTCTGAGAAATATGATCATCCAGAGCCTGTACAGCTGTACACACCGTTAACACAAGCTTTGAACAAATCCTCATCATAAACTGATCACCTTTTGTCTCAAGTGTCTCAAAATCTCAATGAATGCCTTATCAACAGCTCACCTACCTGCTTCTGCTCTTGGTTCACCTCCTGGAAATAAACCACAGTGTTAACAACGCGTTACCCAAACTGGCCTTTAACATTCCAGCAGGAGTGAGACTGCAAAAGTGGCTAAAGTGATTTGTTGAGTCTCACATGGACAAAGGAGGCGGGACACTTTCAGGTTGCAGCGTTACATTGGGTGTCACTCCCAAGCTAAAGTTAGTGGTTTATAAAGCTCCTCATGTGGACTTAACTCCTCACACACCCTTCAATGTTTTCCTTAACACCAAGTTCATTCCCACAATTATCTCATTGTTTAATACTTAAACATCTTAGCTGTGTTTGGTAATGAGTTAAAGAGGGTTGGGTTGTTATGACACTAGAATTAAAAAATCAAATATCAATGTTTCCTGTTTCCATATTGCAGAAATTAAACCCTTGAGCACCACCAGTTTAATATCTTTTTTTATTTCCTCACTGCAGATGCTGCAGGCTCAGTAAAAGTCTCTGAGCAGAGACGAACATTTGTCAGCTGATTTTCTGTTTCACTGCTTCACTTTCATTAAAGGTGCTTCCTCTCTGCTCTTTGTGTAACTACACTCCTCTCTTCTCCTCTCAGTACTTGGGGGTTGAACATAAGACTGAAGATCAGTCTTCTTTGAAAACTTCTGAACTTTTCAATCCAATCTAATGTAAAGGAAACAGATTATGATGTCATACAGCATGTGCTGACCATACTGACCATTCCTACAATATTAGAAAAGGAGGAACGCCTCACTTTTTAAGAAAACCTTTAACCATTTTTGGGTCAACAGTTGAATCTGTACTGCTCTGATAACCCTTTTTTTGGCTTTTCATGCAGTTAATCTGAAAGAGGAGGACAGTGGATAGGATAGAATAGAGTAGGAAAGGGGGAGAGAGTGGGGAGTGATATACGGGAAATAGGCCGCTGGCCAGACTCGAACCCAGGCCACCCTCTCGAGGGCAAACCTTGCGGTGGACAACCTAATCCACAAGACCATCTGCACCCCTGCGCTGATACCTCTTAATGAAAAAAGAAAAATACACTTTCTTTTAGATTCTGTAAGTTCTTTGGGTGGGCTACGACTATCTCATATTAAATGTGGGCCTTCACCTTCGAGCACCCATCGTGGTGTGTCACTAACACGGCATGTGCTCCAGCTCTTCCTACCTCAAAAGCGATTAAACTGCAAGATCTGCTTCAGCAAAAAGCCATGACTTCCTGTTACCTGTAGGGGGCACCTTACTTAGGACAAAAGACATACCTGCACCCAGGCTCTGGCACTGAACATGCACCACTATGGTCCTGATACAACACTGCACATAAGAGCTAATCAGGTTTATATGTTTGCAAAAAATGGACAACTTTGATCAACAATTGTGGCCACGCCCATCCAGATGCAAAAGAGCCTTTAACAAATTTTTCTTCATCAATGTGTCCAGTATACACGTAATTAGTTCAAAGATGACCCAAAAAAGAACTGTAAGACTAGTTTTTTCACATACCTGCCCTCTATATCGGCAGAATCTGACACTTAAATCAAATTTAAGGAACTTCCTGTTCGGAAATTGCTGTGCACTGCAAAAACTGAAATTCAAGCAAGTTATTATGTCTTATTTGTCTAAAAATGTGTCTTATTCTTCTTGATTTAAGCCACATTCACCAGACCAGGTCATAAAAATTACTTGTTCAAAGTTTTTTAAAGACAAAAATGGGGCATGAATTACTTGTATCAAGTCATAAAATTTTTTTAAAAGTCTGCCGCTGGGATAAAGAAAAATTAGCTTGTGAAGTTTCTTAAAATTATCAAGATGTCTTACTACAAGAAACATTTCCTTATCCCATTGGCAGATTTTTTTGACTTGTTACAAGCATTTCAGACCTTATTTTTATCTTTAAATAACTTGAAATACAACATTTTCCTGGACTTATCATTTGACTGTTGCTCATATCAAGAATAACAAGACAAATTTTACTAAAAATAAGACATGGGGCACTTCGTGGATGAGGTCGCGCACCATGAGGTTTGCCCTCAAGCGGGTGGCCCTGGTTCGAATCCAACCTGCGGCTTGTTTGGGGCGCGGATGGCCGAGTGGATATGGCTGCGCACCATGAGGCTATGTCCTCGAGCGGGCGGCCCGGGTTCGAGTCCGACCTGTGGCAAATTTCCCGCATGTCACTCCCCACCCTCTCTCCCCTTTCCGACACTATCCACTGTCCTCCTCTATATAATAAAGGCACAAAAAGCCAAAAAAAATANGCAACCAAATATATGAAAATATATTTATATGTTCCTGTTATTTTTTCTGTGTGAAATTATTGGCAAGTATCTCTCAAGTGTCTGTAGTGACTCATACATTTTCATTTTGTGTGTTTCATTTCTTTTATTTGTGAATAAGATAAATAATTTGATGTTAAAATAACATTTCACATTATTACATTGGTTGTACCACCTGACATGGAAATTGTTCCAGTCACCAATGAAGTGAAAAAACCTTTTTTATCAGTATTTCAGAGAAATCTACAAACTTTTCCACTTGGTCACAAATGTCATTTGGGGTCCTCTGGCTGATGCAGTTTCCTGTTTCCTGTTTTATTCTCTTCACTTTAAAATAAAAGTCTAATGTTACGGTTGCACCACCCTGACATTTGACAAGGTGAAAATTACAGGAGAAAAGTTTTTTAAATTTCTCAACAACTTTAAAATTCTTTTCATTTGCAAAGAATGTTTTATTTAAAAAGGTTCAAGCATAAAATAATGCCACTGTATTTTTAATTTCCATTTACAATAACTGACATTCAATTTTTAGAGTTTAATTACTGTGGATACTTGTCAGGACGGTTGCACCACCTGACATTTTGGGGGTTTGAGGAACCAAAACACAAAAAAACATGTTATATTTTAATAGTTTAAAGATGTGTTCAAATAACACAGGTTTCATAGAATAAAGAAATACATGTGATGAAATACTCAATTCATGATGGAAGGAAATATTGCACCCGGACACAAAAAAAGGGACGTCACGTCATTGACCCACATACATAAAACTGGGCAAAGACTTTAACTCATCAATTGCTATTAGTTAATTACGGTTAAATTATCAAATTAAAAATATTTTATGCATAATAATCACACCTGCTGTAGTTTTGCACCGCAGAACGTTTCTCACATTTCAGCGCATTTGAGGTCATGGCTGCCTTTTTGAGCTGGTCCAGGGAGTTTTTGCCACTTTTGCCCCTGTGTAAACTTGTGGGTAAAGCACAAGAAGTGTCCGCCAGTTTGTTAATAAAACACAGTCTTGATTATGAAACCTTGAAGAAATTTGTGCTTCGGGCCTATGAACTTGTGCCTGAAACTTACCCACAAAAAATTCAAACCCGTGATTAAACTGCCAACCAAACCTACATCGAGTTTACGCGAGAGAAAAGTTCCTCAGCGAGATACCGGAGCCAAAAAACACTTTTATGTGTTAAGATAAACTAGCTGGCTAGAATGACAGCTTTTGTGAGTGAGGAAACTTTTTGTTCATTTAATTAAATAAGGATTCACTCGGATAGACAGTTCTTACACTCCTCAAGTAAATTTAACTCCTTTAGAGTCTCTGCAGATTTAACACTACACACCTGACACTACTTGTCAAAAAGCAAAAATGACCAAAGCACAGTCTTCTTTCAAAGTAGAGTACGCAGAATGTTCATAAAACTTAAAAATTTAGTTTTAACAGGAATAGACCTGCTCAATTGTCATCTCTTGGAGAATGATTCCATATACACAGCATACCTCATTTACCTGCAGGAAGTCAGGTGTAAGGCTCTTGAGTTTCTCTCACACGATGCTGCAGGTGCTGGCAGGGCTGATTTTTTACTGTCTATGGTATGTTTACGAAGCTAAGACTGTTAGCCATGCTATTAGCTATGGTCAGGGGCAGTGAGCATGTGCAGCTGCTGACACTGAGCCACGGAGGAGGAGACAAGCTTTGATTCAGAGACACAAAACAAAAATTTCTGTATACTTCACCTTTAAGGTCTAATAATCAAGACTCTGTTCAAAAGACAAACTGGTGCTTGCACTTTTTACACAAGTTTATACCACAAGCAAAAGTGGCCAAAACTCCCTGGACCTGCTCAAAGCAGCTGCTGTGTGCCCAAACAGTTTGTGGTGCAAAAACACAGGAGGTGTGGTTAGTGCATTGATGTTTTTAAACTCAACAATATGACTGTAATTAATTAATAGTCATTAGCGTTTTAAAGTCCTTGCCCTAGTTATGATATGTCTCATCTTATAGGGCAGGGGTCACCAACTGTATCTATCAGAGGGCCAGAATTTTTCCGTACAGTCACCTTTTGGGCCAGATCCTCAAACAAAAATTACATATAGATTAAATAGAAAATCAATTTTGGCATAGCATTGTTGTTTGATGTTTATTGCTCATATATTTTTCCATGTCATTACAAAACTTAAGGCATTTTTAGCCTTTGTGAGTCAGGCTCCTATCACCTACACCACAGTCGGTTGATGATCACACAGTTGATGATCATTGTCATAGGGTGTTGAATCTTCTATCTCATAGCATACTTTGTCCCATCTTGCCTGGTCTTGTGGTGTTTTGTCTGGTCTTGTCTGGTCTTGTCTTGAAGTATCATTTCTTTGTTTGCTATAAGCTCCAGCTCTGCCAACTTTTAAGGAAAGAAGTGAGAGACTGTGATGTGAGTCCATGAATTCTGATAATAGGCTGATGTCAGGGTGGCGTATTCCTCTGACAGTAATCTCTGAAACAACTGGCTCACTTGAAGACTCATCCATCCTTGAAACAGAGTGAACATGTGACTGAGGTTAAAAGCAGGGATCCCTCAGAGACTCACCTCGCTCACAGTAACGTCATGAAGGCCTGATGGACATGAATGGACATTACACACAGGCTAAGTGCTTCCTTCAACTGGGAGGTGAAGACTCGGCTGTGAGCCAGGAGAGGATCACTCATGTGGCTCCTGTGTTTCACAGGTGCTGCTTTACAGGGTGACAGCACACTCCCCCCTCCGTCAGCATCACGTTTTATCAGAAAATCTATCCGGACATTTTTCTTGCCCTTTGGACAACATCCCACAAATCGGTGCAGATCATTGCGGCACTCCACCCGTCTGTGGGATCTGTTGTCTTTGACCGTCAGTGCTAAGTGATGTTTGGACCTAAGAGCAGTGCATTAGTCATGTTTGGATGAGCAGCGTGATCAATACTGGAGAAATGCAAGGCAGCATAAGCCAGCAGGTATCAGCTATCATTCAGTAATATTTTCTTTTTCTTCGTTTTAAAACACCAAGAAAAGGAACAACAAAGCTATCTTGAAATCACAGGAGCAGAGAATCAGACATCCTTTGTTCTGAGGGGTGTGTCTGCCACAGCAGAGAGAAGAAATACTATTATCAGGTATCATGGAGGATATTTATAGCAGATAAGTCATGTGCCCACTGCAGCGTGCAACCAACATCAAGAGATGCAGCAAATCCATCAGATAACACAGGATGAGCAATTATTCAAATATGTGGGAAAAATTTCAGTCACTTTATCCCATTAAACAGTCAATTAGACTCATTTAATGCTACAGCTTCTTGTTCCAGCTTCTTTTTAACTATTCATTGAAAATATCTCTTATGTTTTTATCTGAATCTGCATTCAAGTCAGAGAGAATCCAGACAAATGAGATCAGCTTGTTTTATCTTTTTCTTTTTTTATGAGCAGACAAAATGACACAGCATTTCGTTCTGGCAAAAGCTCAAAAAACGTTTCCAATCTAAAGTCAATTTGAGCAGAGAGGAAGGAATCATAGCAGCTGAATTCTGCATGATCTGAACAGAGAGGTGGATGTAGGTTTGAGATTCAGAAAGTATGTAACATGAGGATGAAAAAGGAGACACAAAAACAAGAGTCAGAACAACGTGGAGCGCAGTACCACAGAGTCAGATTGTCCTGTCCTGTGGTTTGTTGTTGCTGGTCTCAGGTGACATCTGTGTCCTTCACAAAGCTTCTGTTTGATGGGCGTAATGAGAGAACATGGCAGAGTTTTGAAGTGAACAAATCAACCAGTTGAACATTTAAAATAAATCTGAAGAAACAGAAAATAATTGACAAAGTTTTCAGACAGGGTTCTATCTGGATACTATCCAAGCTGTAACAGGAAACAGATTCATGAGCCTTTTTCTATCAGTGCCCCCCTCTCTGACAGATGATCAAATATACATGATTTACTCTCACAGCCTGATCTACTAAAGGTTTGCATGTATAAAAACACTTGCAAACTTGATAGTGCGCGCTAAGATGATTTACTGACCGGGTGCACCTGAGGACTGCGTCTGTCAGTGAGCAGAATAGCACACGCAATCCATTTAGCGTGTCTGCATTCTTGAAATGCAAAATATGTGCTGATTATCAGAATGCACAAAATACTGGGAGGAGGGGATACAAATGTAATCATTTACCGCCCACAATGTCATTTATCAAAACTGAAACTGATAAGGGCTGGCATTTTTGCGTCTGTGATTGGCCTGTTGAAAGGCAGGTGCACAGTGGAACAGCGTTACAAACACATGGCTGCAGTTGTAACCACCGCAGTCACTCTCTGTGGCTGGATGGCTCAACCTTAGGATCTGCGTTGTGTATTTGTTTAAAGATTGGCAGGAGGCTCATGTCGTTTCCATGCTCTTTTAATCTGGCGACACAATAAAATGGATCCAGGTTAGCTTCTCTCTCTGGCTGGCTAACCGCGCCGTATACTATAAAGAACACCATACACAGTTAATTAACTCAGTGTCAGTATTTGACAAACAAAACAGCTTCATAAACACATATGCTTGTAATATTCAAGAAATGTCACAATAAAAACATACAAATCTGAACAACATCAAATTAATATCAGAGCTGTGCAGAAAGCCACCTACCATGAGCACAACTCCAAATTCAATGGTGCTGCATGGTATGCTCAGTTAAGACTTATGCATCCGATGGTGGCGCTGTTTGACCAGCCATAGAAAACATAAAATAACTTGCAAGTGGGTAACTCTATAACTGTTACACGATCATTGTGGCTAGAAGGAGGCACAGGCGCAACCAGTTGCCGATTTACTCAAGGGCTGATTTGGAACCAGTCACAATAAGGAGTCATGCCATATTTGGCAATGCTGCTTATTTGGCATCTGGATCATTCCAGCACACCAGCACAGTCAATGCCAGCATCTCACAGAGTACGTTTTTTCGGGCAAGAAGATCTTCTCCATACTCAAGATGCAGTAAATGACTCAAAACATAGTTGTTTTATTTATGCAATTAAAAATGGGTCCCACTCCAACCCTGCTGTGAACTTTGGAATAGTACTGGCAAAACAACTTCTTTTAGTGTTTGGTTTTCGGTCTTGGTTTTCTCAATTTCTGTTTTTGGTTTTGGCCATGGACTTATTTTTATGTGTCCCTTAATTAAACCAAGATGAAAACCTACATGACTGATCATGAATATTGTGGCTTGATTTGAAACAAACAAAACTGAAATCTAACTTTAGATATATGGGTCAATGACAAAAAGAGGGTCTCAAAACGCATTTTTTAAAAGTTCTTTGAAAATGGATAAAAAACATATTTCTGAGTGAAGAATTATGTTTTCTATCAAATTTCAGTAGTTGACCAACATTTCAAAGATTTTAGGTTCATTATTTTTTAGTATTTTTAATTTGAGCACCCAAAAATGTCAGGTGGCGCAACCAAATATATGAAAATATATTTATATGTTCCTGTTATTTTTTCTGTGTGAAATTATTGGCAAGTATCTCTCAAGTGTCTGTAGTGACTCATACATTTTCATTTTGTGTGTTTCATTTCTTTTATTTGTGAATAAGATAAATAATTTGATGTTAAAATAACATTTCACATTATTACATTGGTTGTACCACCTGACATGGAAATTGTTCCAGTCACCAATGAAGTGAAAAAACCTTTTTTATCAGTATTTCAGAGAAATCTACAAACTTTTCCACTTGGTCACAAATGTCATTTGGGCTCCTCTGGCTGATGCAGTTTCCTGTTTCCTGTTTTATTCTCTTCACTTTAAAATAAAAGTCTAATGTTACGGTTGCACCACCCTGACATTTGACAAGGTGAAAATTACGGGACAAAAGTTTTCTACATTTCTCAACAGCTTTAAAATTCTTTTTATTTGCAAAGAATGTTTTATTTAAAAAGGTTCAAGCATAAAATAATGCCACTGTGTTTTTAATTTCCATTTACAATAACTGACATTCAATTTTTAGGGTTTAATTACTGTGGATACTTGTCAGGACGGTTGCACCACCTGACATTTTGGGGGTTTGAGGAACCAAAACACAAAAAAACATGTTATATTTTAATAGTTTAAAGATGTGTTCAAATAAGACAGGTTTCATAGAATAAAGAAATACATGTGATGAAATACTCAATTCATGATGGAAGGAAATATTACACTCGGACACAAAAAAAGAACGTCACGTCATTGACCCATATCTACATTTTTAGCCCCAAAAATTAAATAAACGGAATACTGCTTCTTCCTGAACTCATTTTACATGGCGCATACTCTTCCTCAGTGTGGGTGTTTACTCATGAACCATATTCCCCCACTGTTGTCCCAGCATGGGTGTGAAGTCTTTCTCTGTTTCTGTAGGTTTTGAACCAGTGAAGCCTGTGATGTGACGACAGAGCATTGTTTGAAATTAGTTACATGCTGTTTTCTATTTTTAGCATGAGCTTATTTTAAAAACGCTCTATTTGGAACATTTACAAGCGGCTTGTGAGCACTCACACAGTTCACAAGGCTCAAAATGTTTGCTTTGAGAATGTTAGTTATAATGATATGATATAATGATATAAATTTAAGTCTTTAATTAAGAAAGAAACACAATGTGCTTAAACAGGAAGATATGCTTTTAGATTTGTACTTAAAAACAAAAATGCTGAACAAAGCGGGGCGAGTCATGGAGTCAAAACGCTTCATCATTGATTTTAGCCACTTAAGTCCTGTGGAACAAGCAGGAAACAAACACTAACACATGATTACCATCAGCACACCATCCAACAAACACTTGGCAGCAGAGTTTTTATACTATGAATCACTCAGGATGTCTTGATTTGGGACAAAAATATTCTTTCTTAACAACAAATAAAACTTTTGATTAAGCTTGATATTAGAATTGAGACGTAACATCCCAAAGAAATGTTCCCCTACGTAAGAAGAGCGTAGAAGAGCGTATCACCTTTGGTATTTTGTTCCTACAGGTGTTCCTGAAGGTGTTGCTGATAGATTTGTTGCAGTCAACCTGTGTTAAAAACGGCAGAAGGTGCAACCTTGTGAGGAACTGAAGTGCGCGTCACATACCAGAGAAACTCAACCTGATGAGTGTTCGGTTCCACACAACAGACTGTGAAAAGTAAAGCTGATGGTCCCAGAGATGAGCCGCCATCACATGACAGTGTAGCCTTGAGTTACACAACCACACAGAAGAAAAAACACACACACACAGAAAAAGCAGAAAGACACGCAACACAGACTTCATACTGTATGTTGGAATGTGCATGGAGAAGACTGTAAGTAGTCATGTTGCTCACGCTGCTTTGATTTAGACTCTGGGACCTCGCATCAGTAGACAGGAACAAATAATACACAGGATTAGGAAGATTTTAGCAGGTCTGTGCATTTCACCACTTAAGAATATTTTCTGTGAAATTGTGAACAAAAGCCTGTCCAGCCTATTTTAATATGGTAGGGGTGCAGGTTAAAGAAAGAATAGAAATTTAACTTTTGTGCCTTGCAAAGTAATAAAAATAATGGGTCAAGGGCAAAGATACTAATTGCATAAACACTTAATTGCACCAAATAAAACACATTGGCTGTTTTCCAAACTGCCTACTACATACTACATACTACAGTACTACTTCCACATGTAGTATGTAGTATGACTGTTTTGTTGGACCTGTGAAGTAGTATACTACTCTGGATTTCAGGAAGTGGAGCTGATGGATTTTTTTCTGATGTTTAATTTCATCATAAGTAAACCATGAGTACATTTGGCATTTCAGTCATTAATTCACCACATCAATCAGTGGTGAAGTTACAGGAGCAATAAAAGTAGATAAGTTAAATTAGATGTCAATGAGATACAAAGGAAAATAAATAAATGAAATTAAGCATGTGAAGGAAGTTGTAATTTTTTTTGAGAATTGTCATGGTTTTTTCATTATTTTAGTGGTTCAAGGAACATTTTTAATTCATTTAGAAAAACAACAAATTCAGGGAGAGATAAAAGTCCCGATTTTATCACATTTGTAAAGGTATAAAATACAGCAAAATCGCCATATTTGATTTTTTTATCTTGCACCAAAAGTTATCGTGTATTGAAAATAAATCTGAAACCAACTGACTTTTTATTTTTACAGCTGGTGGAAAAACTGCATCCACATTACCCACGTAGGCTGTTAGTGTAAAATAAAAAGTGATGAATGATTTACGGGCTTTTATGAATTTGGTAAAAGTAAACATCTTTCATGATGAAGTGAGCAGATTTACCGCTGTTTCTTTCCTGTCACTTCACTTTTATCTCTGGGACCGTTTCACATTTTTGTTGTTGTGTAGTGGTTTAGCTGATTTATTCCAGTAGGTGTCAGTAATTCACCTCAACCTGAGCGCCCCCAAACTGACAAACGGCATTAGCGCCGTGCATTGTGGGAAACAGTACGCCAGGTGGACTGGTCCGTTGCATACTGAGAAATTTTCTCCGATCAGTAGGTCATCCGGGAACTTGTAGTATACTACAGATCTCGCAAGTTTTCGCATACTGCCTACTAAATACTGAATTTCAGCCGAAGTAGTAGGCATCGCTAGTGTAGTAGGCGGTTTGGAAAACAGCCATTGTTCAGTTTATGTAAAATTAGTACTCCTTCCCCCATTTTTTTTTACTCATTCTTTTTTTTTACATTAGCTTGTTCATGACCTACTATTTAAGCCCAGTTTCTACCAAGTTGTTGGGTACAGCTTGTCTCGGTACGGCTCACATTTTGTGGCATTTCCTTTGGCTAAAACCAGGACAGGTCCCCAGGTATCAACCTGTACTGTCCCACCTTGTGATTCCCTTCTCTTGAGGTGCCATACGTCTAATCTGATCCCAGAATGTAGAGCTAAAACACGGCAGTCCATGGATTGATCAGAAGAATCATCTCTTTCTGTGCTACAGTGGTAATAAAGAACAACTCATAACCCTGACATCTTTAAATCTCTGGGTAACATCATGACAATAATGTTCTATTTTGTTTGGAAAATAGCATCACAGAATTGGAACAAAACAAATTTCTGGATGTCTTCCATCATTGCTCTTTGTTCCCTGTGTCCCATTTTTCTTCTTCATTGGAGTAATTAGTGGGATGCACTGTGTCACGCTGCCATGCCGTCACACTGTTAAGAATCTGATGTGGCTTTTAGCATCCCGCTGACACGCTACAAATGAAATAAAATTAATTTGTCTTGCCAAAAGTCATGTCTGTGACTTTGGGTGATAGGGCTCATGGGAAATGGAGTCTTTATCACCTGAGAAACACTAGCTTCTCCTGAGAATCCTCACAGCACCTTTAAAAACTCTGAGTCCTCATCAACTTTCCATTTGATGCTTAGTGTGATGTTAGGACACAATCTGCACCAGGGAATACAGAGGAAAATAAGCCAGTCAGACATTAGTGGTCAAACCTCAGCTCCACTCCACTGTGCATTAATTCTTTGCAGATGATAACACTGTGTCTTTTTAAGGGCTCAGAAAACACATTTTGAACTTATTTCTTTGAATCCCAGTAGCTCCTATATGACTTTAAACATTTTTTCTAAAAGCTGCAGAAATGTCGTGTGAAAATGACACTGACGGTTGTGTAAGAGCAGTAAAGCTGCATGGAAATATCTCAGCTGCTGATTTTATCAGCATAATGCTTTCCTCTTAGCAGTGTTAGGAATCAATTACGTGGTCATGCATAACGCATGATTTCATTCTCCACAGTCATGTAACTCCCTAAAGGTGGACGGAGGAGTCATGACCAAAAGTGCTGCAGTGAAACGCTTCATTTGAAATGCATTCAGGGTGGATCCATGGTGACATTACACTGCAAAAAACTGAAATCCAAGCAAAGTTTATCTCATTCTTGATATGAGCTACATTGTGCTGATGAGTCCAGGACAGTGTCCTATTTCAAGTCATTTAAAGACAAAAAAAAAGGTCTGAATTGTCTGTAACAAGTAAAAAAAAAAATCAACCAATGGGAAAGGAAAATATTGTCTTGCATTCAGACATCTTTCTTATCTCATTGGCAGATTTTTTTTTTTTTACTTGTTACTGGCAATTCAGGCCTCTTTTATTTGCTTTAAATAACTAGAAATAAGACATTTTCATGACCTGGTCTGGTGAATGTGGCTCAAATCAAGAAAAATAAGATAATTTTTCCTACAAAGAAGACACAATGACTTGCTTAGATTTCAGTTTTTGCAGTGTAGTCACTAGTATCCAACGTCTGTCTCAGGGTTTTCCCACATTGTTGCATCACAGAAACTAAAAGAAAAGACTGTAAACAAAGACAAATCAATCACGCAACGATATCAACTTGAGGTGAAGAAAAAAACACTAAGGCAGTTCCTTAGATAAATAAAATACAGTTCTTGCTCCATTTTCAGTCTTAAGCTGTTAATCATTATGCAGATGAAGACATCTGTTAGGCATTCATGTTAGAGTTGCATCAGAACTTAAAAGCGAGTGATGAGTGAAATATCCAACTACGCCTTATTTGTTATCTGCTTGTCCCAGACAGAGTAATTCTTTTCACTCCCGTCGACGATGAGTTGCTGTTTTTATCTCTTGATGATGAAAAGCTGACTGCAAGTGTCACAGAGCTGATGGTGTTTGGGGAAAGATGACAGCAAACATCATCTCTTGTTTCAGACGTCGTCCATCCAAATGTCATTCACTCACTCTTTTATTGATTTGTCTGTTAGAATTAGACAGTAGTTGTGACAGTCATGAGCATTTAGTTCTGAATGAAATAAAGTTTTTATGCTTTAAATCAACAACACCAAATTTATCCACATTCTGTTTTTGTCTTCTCTGTGATCAGTTGTAACTAATCCATAAGATCTGTAGACTGATCTATTGTTCCTGGTGGAGTTTGTAGCGGTGTGATAATGGGACCAGTAAATACTGATGGGCACTTTACGTACCATCTCCTCCATCAGTGTATGCATGTGGTCAGAATGGATGAATGTGACGAGAAACATCAAAAGACATGGAGTCAATTTAGCAGCAGGGGGAAAAAAAGCACAGAGGTTAATGCAACATGAAAAAATCGAAAAGCAGAGAAACTGACTTTATTTGCAGGAAATAAGGACAGATGGAAAAAAGAAATAAAGACACAGAATAGATACAATCATTCAAAAGTTTAAGAACAGCACATTTTTCCACTATTTTAGTGAAATTCAAGCAGTTTATGTCCAATGAATGGATGAATGAAATAAGGGCTGAAAGATAATATTGTTATCGCTTGGTATTGAGACGTGAAAATTCAAGATTTGAGTATCCCAATATTAAAGATATTAATGATGTAGATTTTCCCAGCTTCCCCTGCATGTAAAGCTCAGACAGTCACATGATTATTGGTGATTTTCTGTTAATGGGTCAATGACGTGACGTCCCTTTTTTGTGTCTGAGTGCAATATTTCCTTACATCATGAATTGAGTATTTCATCACATGTATTTCTTTATTCTATGAAACCTGTGTTATTTGAACACATCTTCAAACTATTAAAATATAACATGTTTTTTTGTGTTTGGGTTCCTCAAACCCCCAAAATGTCAGGTGGTGCAACCGTCCTGACAAGTATCCACAGTAATTAAACTCTAAAAATGTAATGTCAGTTATTGTAAATGGAAATTAAAAATACAGTGGCATTATTTTATGCTTGAACCTTTTTAAATAAAACATTCTTTGCAAATAAAAAGAATTTTAAAGCTGTTGAAAAATTTAAAAAACTTTTGTCCCGTAAATTTCACCTTGACAAATGTCAGGGTGGTGCAACCGTAACATTAGACTTTTATTTTAAAGTGAAGAGAATAAAACAGGAAACAGGAAACTGCATCAGCCAGAGGAGCCCAAATGACATTTGTGACCAAGTGGAAAAGTTTGTAGATTTCTCTGAAATACTGATAAAAAAGGTTTTTTCACTTCATTGGTGACTGGAACAATTTCCATGTCAGGTGGTACAACCAATGTAATAATGTGAAATGTTATTTTAACATTAAATTATTTATCTTATTCACAAATAAAAGAAATGAAACACACAAAATGAAAATGTATGAGTCACTACAGAAACTTGAGAGATACTTGCCAATAATTTCACACCGAAAAAATGTCAGGTGGTTGCGCCACCTGATATTTTTGGGTGCTCAAATTAAAAATACTAAAAAATAATGAACCTAAAGACTTTGAAATGTTGGTCAACTACTGAAATCTGTTAGAAAACATAATCCTTCTCTCAGAAATATGTTTTTTATCCATTTTCAAAGAACTTTAAAAAAATACGTTTTTAGACCCTCTTTTTGTCATTGACCCTAATGTTGATGACTGACAGTGAGCTCTAATCAATTAATTATTTTTTTGAAAAATGCTCAGTTTTCTCTGATCCCAGAGTCATATTGTATCATATTCATATAGAGATATCTGGCATTAATATCGAGATGTGAAATTTTGTCCGTATAATTCAGCCCTACTTGACATGACAGTGTTGAACTGTCAGAGGTTAAATAAAAAGGTAAGATTCACCAATGAACTCAAACAGAAAGGCTCTTTAACAACTCAAAGCTGTTCTGCAGCAAAGGAGATTAATCAAGTCTTAAAACTTGGAGCTTCCAATTCTAAGAGGTGCTTTTTGACTCCTTCTACCATCTCTGTGTTTAAAAATTGAGCTGAACACACTGTGGTTCAGGACCCTCACAGTGAGGATTATTGAACAGTATTGTCCTGTTTAAAGTCATGTAATGCTCTAAAACTGAGCAGGAATAGGAAATTAATGATAACACAGAGACAGAGCATCGGAACATTTATAGAAACAGGTTTTTCCTCCAGAGATATGAAGTCAAAGAAAGTCTTCAGTCAGCTCAGTGAGGAGAGTTTCCTTCAGCGTCCTAAGACAGAAACTGGGACTGAAAACTCTGACAGGAAGAGGTCTGGAAGAGACACAGACAAAACCAGAACCAGGGGACAAGTTTCTGAGTGTCAACATCTTCAAAGAGGTGATAATGTCACAGTCTCAGTTTCACTTACTATGAAGAGAAGACCAATGCTAGAAGAAGACCAGATGTGTTTGTGGTCCAGCTCTGCTCCATTGCGTGTTAACTGCTTTCTTCAACTCACAAGCTGCGTATTCAGCAAGCGATATAACTGACAGATAGCTGGAGTCTGTTATTGATTGAGGAGTTTGAGGAGGAATGAGCCTTTTTTCACTTCTGTTGGGTTGTGAAACCTCAAACCTGTTGACTCCTTGTCTGGCTCCATGTAATGTGTCTGTTTGTGGTTATAGTCAAGCTACATATCTAAACTCCCTGAACTACTTCCTGTCCCACTCAATCTTCTCCCTCTTCAATAAATTGAGGCATCACAGCTCAGGCATTAGACAGAAATAGGATTACTATGTATGACTTGCGACCTGCAAGGTACAGATCCAGTGTGAGTTGACACTTTCACTTGAACAGATGGAGCTGAGTCAGACTGCAGAAGCAACGGGTGTATTTCAATTGTAAGACAGAGTCAAAAGAAGAGAAAGAGGTTTGACTGGACCATGAAACTCTGCCAATGGACTCCCGAAAACAGGAGGATGGTGCTAAGGACTACAGAATCAAAGTTTGAAATCTTTGCTTCAAGATTGTTGTACACCGTACACCAAGTAGGCTTAGGAAAGGAGGAGTGTGTGACATCAAATGTGAACATGGAGGATGAAGCATGATGGTCAGGGGTTCATCCTTCAGCAACAGAATGAGCCAAAACATCAGTCCAAGCTCTGCCAGAAACACCTGAAGAAGAAAGAAGTAGATAATCAGCTTGAAAACATGGCACAGTACTGTCTCAGTCTGTAGATTTAAACCCCATGGAGCTGCTTAGGGATAGAATGGACAGAAGAGTGAAAGCAAAGAAACCTAAAAAATGACCAACAGTGAAAGAAACTTTTGCTGGAACAGAGCTGGAAGACCTTTCTGGAGAATATTTGATTTCCACTGTAGAGAGAACGTCAGGAGAGCCCGACCGATATGGGATTTTTGGGGCCGATGCTGAAACCAGTACTGGGGACAAAAGAAAGCTGATATCCCATATATCTGCTGATACATAAAACAAGAACATTGATATACACAGGATATATACTGTACATAAACACAAATGGTTATAATACCTTAAATTTGATTTTGGGTATGACAGAGCAACATTAAAACACTGTATTATAGTCTTATATGAGTTAATGGTGGACGAGTGAATTAACAGTAGCATTCCTCATTGGCAGAGAGCAGCATGCAGTCTGACACAGACACACAGGAACAGGAACCACACCACCTCCACACAGAAAAATATAAAGGTTAAATATTGGCTACACTGACCTGACACAAACAAGAAAATCTGATCACATCACCCCGATCCTTGAACGACTCCACTGGCTTCCTGTACAACATAGAATCAAATTCAAAATCCTCTAACTGGTCCACAAAGCACTCTACAACTCTGCCCCCAAGTACATTTCTGACCTACTCACCAATCCTATGCCAATCCTACCAGAACACTTAGATCATCAGGTGAAGGCTACTAATCCCAAAAATCAAGTCAAAGTCTGGAGAGGAAGCTTTTAGTTACTGTGGCCCTTCTTTCTGGAACAAATGACCCGCTGACCTGAGGTCCATTTGCCAAGCGTACAGATAAATATCCATTTTGATTTCATAAGTTTGTGCATGGGCTTTTGTTCAATTATTAATTTTTACTTCTTTTTAATTTTATTTTTCTCTGTTTGTGTTGTTTTTAAAAGAAACCCTGGCTACCAGAACGTCATTTTCCTAAATGATCAGTGTTTTTACCAGCTACATAAGAACAATAATAAAATCTCTCAAAATATCTTAGTTTGTATGAAATTTGAAAAAATATTTTCACCTGTAGGCCGCCATTGTTGTTTACGCCGCAATAACGTCTGGGTAGTGACGTCATATGGTTGCACCGGGCTCGATCTCATACAGGATCATATAAGTCCTGGAGCGGACTTCAGTGGTTTCCCGAGGAAGTTTTGTGGGTTTGTGTTGGAAAATAGTCGGCACAGCATTTGGCTTTAGTCTCCGTTTATAATGACCCACACCTGTCAGCTCTTTCATCAGCATGGGCCGGCTAAATGCAGCAAATGCTTCTGGGGAGAAGTGGCCAGAACATAGCCGCGGCTCCATCGGAAGTTGTTTACGCCCACAAGCGATCTCCCACAACTCCCTTCTTTTCTTGTCTTTTGGGAAGCTGTGCAGACTAACATCAGTCTCCTTGTTTCCTTTGGACTGAAAAGTGCACCCAAAAGCAGCCACATGTGGCATTATTATGTTTTTTTCCCTCCTGAAACCAAGTGACTTACGGCGACTAGTAGTGAGTAAACGGCCAAATCCAGATACTCGGCACCAAGCAACCAATCTACGTCATCAACCCAGAATGCATTGCAGCAGTAAAACAATGGCTGCGCCCGCAGGATAGAAACTGTGTTTTAAACTGTTTTTTTTTTTTTTTTTTTTAAGAAAAACCAATTCGTTATGTCTTTTAACAACAAATTAAAGTTTGAGACAAACATTTAAGCATATTCATGCCTGTTAGTCCCTACAGTCGGGGTTCTCTTTAAAATCCTCAATGTAAAGCACATTGAGTTTCCTTGTATTGAAATGTGCTCTATAAATAAAGCTCTATTCTATTCTATATTGGCCGATGTTGATCAATTTGATTAATTTCATGAATTGTTGTTGATCAACAACACGCTATAATTGGCCCAATCAATCAGTCAGGCTCTAGTCCAGAGTGTGTCCAGATATGATATATGCCAAAGGTGGGTACTTGAATGAGCCTAAAGTTTGTACTACAACCGAACTGAGTCAATATCTCCACTGTGGACTGAAAGATCCAATCAATGTAATCACAGCCCACGACTCAAAAATCTCCACCACCCCCCACCCCCATGTGATCCTCACATGACAGGCCTCTTTGCATGTTAGTTAGAGCCCATCTGCCACATGCATGTGTCTCATCTACATGCACCCAGCAGCAGACGTGACTAATAGCTTCTACTCAGCCTTTAATTACCCACATTTATTATTAATTAAGAGAAAATTAGATTGAACCGTGCTGCCTGAGCAGCCATATGGTACAGTGGCGCTCTTGTTGGAGGACTTCAGTTGATTCCCAGCCAAGCCTGACAATTATCATCATCATCATTATTATCATCATCATCATCAGTGTCATCATGTGAAAACCTTATAACTCACTTTGCTTTGCTGGTCGTTGCACTAAAAACACCACTGAGTGAGCTGAAACCAAGAAGATGTGAGCTGAAACAACTGATTTCTCCACTGAGGGATTAAAACCAGAGAGTTTACAGTCTGCTCCGTTCTTTTTTCCATCATGTTACACTCTTCAGATTTTGGACAGCACAGGCATTGATTAAGTCGTTACTCTGAGCAGTATTGGATAAATCAATAAGCATGAATAACTCTTTGTTAAATCATTACTCAGAAGCCTTAATTGTTTAAATTGAATTTTCTGTATTAGAAATGTTGTGCAGACAGATTTTAGTGCTTCCTCACAATAATCTGTGATTGATTCGAGGTTTAAATTCCTCCTCTCGTCTGTGCTTTAAACATGTGGGACTTGGTGAAGTAAAGGAGGTTACATAACTGAATTTCACAAACGTAAAGCTGTGAGTGTTTTTTATGTTTGAAGAGCTGTAATTTTAAATCCTTCATAGAGGAAAATGTACCTCTTTAGTTCATTGGTGTGAAGTTCAGATGTAAAGTTTGTAATTCTCCTTTAACGATCAATTCTTGCTCATTTATTCCAAAACATTTATAACAACTGACAGACACATTTCTGTCCTTTTGGGGAATTTTGAAACAAATATTTTCACTACAACAAACCAACTGTGTAATTTTTTAATCTTGTCTACCAAAATGTGATTAAAATATTAAATATTTTACTGCCGAGCTCAGTTGGGGTCAGCTGTGGTGGGAGCAGAAATTTTGGCTGTCTCTGAAGTTAGTGGCTACTATCATCTCCTTATTTCCCCTTTTAATTAACAAGTCCACGTGGTCCGGGGTCAGATCCTGAACGAGCCCGCCCTCCCACACGTTCCCACACACTGTGCAGCCTCTGTCCTACAGAAAGTGAGTCCAGAAAAACAACATACCAGCAGCTAATTCATTTCCCCATGAAAAATGAAAGAGAGCCTATTCGTCAGAAGATCCCGGTTTTAATCCATTTCTTACATACTGGTTCACATCTTGGATCTCCACGGTGTCTGGAGGACCTTGTAAATCACTTACAGAGAGGAATTTGTTTGCTGGGTCATCAGACACATTGCTGGGGCTGGATTTATATGGAAAGGAGTTGAAGGTGATACTTCACTCTGGAGTCACAAGATCTTTTTGATGCCTGTAATTCAAACCTCTTTGCTCTTTCAACTCTTGAAGAGATCATAACTTCTTGTGTTCTTTGATAGACTGTCTCATCACTTTTTTCATCAGTTTGGGTACACATCACATTGGCCTTGTGAGGCTGATCAGCAGAGGTGGAACGATGCATCCAATAAATCGATGTATCAATTTATATTCCTATGATCCAACTATATCGATCTGTACTTGACAAGTCGGCCTTACAGATGACATGAATCAATCTGATATCGTTTTGAACAGAAAAAAATCAAATGAATCGATACTAGGAAGGCTCGGTCCACCTGTCTGTGATGTCATTGCCACGTACCAACAGTAAAGAAAACACAGCAAAGGTCAAATACAATACCACAGCAACAACAAATCTCTGCAACCACCTTGTGTAAGGTGCCATGAAACAATATTGTATAATTTCTGTAGAAAAAAAAGGTAGAGGTAGCAGGTAAACCTACTGTTTACATGGTGGTTGCTCTTACTGTACTTTCATAGAAATGTATCTAACATTGAAAATGAGAGCAGAAGGTTTAATCTCCTGTTAATTCAACCTGAAGTGTTGGTTTCACTTTATTCAAATAAAATCTTTGTGCATTTTCCATTAACTTTTGTCGACTTATTTGTTTCTATCCTTGATTAAATTAAATCTGATCCCCTTTACAAGAAACTTCACCTTCACTGTCCAGTACACAGGTTTCTATCTCACAGTCATACTGGTTACATTTTGGGCTAAAAAGTTACCGGAACAATTAGGGTCAGATCGTTCTAGATGAACCAATATTGTCCTTAAATGGTATCAGCAACCACAGTTTATGATACAAATTAAATCGTTGTTGAACTGGATCATTACACCTCTACTGATAAGATCACAATCCTCCAAGATGTTTACGTAGAAACGGACTCCTTCATCCACAACTCTCCACCCTTTCCCCTAGATTTTCAGCACCTGGTCCCCGCCCCCACTCCCTCCTTGTGGTCTGCTGAGGTAGAGGTGACGCAACCATGTGAGGCTGCGTGTGCTTGCTCAGTATCTGTACCATGACCTTTGCCCCCTACCTCATACGCAAGACTTTAAGTTTTTTGTATTTGTAATGGCGTTTTGTGTTGCTTATGTGCTGAGGTGTTTTTCCCCAAACCCAAACTGTGCCCCCCCCCCAGAGCTTAGTCTGGTATTATGTTTTTGTTCTCCCTCCTCCTCTCCCTGTGTTCTCCTTTTCTACCTAATGAAACAGGATGCTGTGGACACTGGTGACCCAACAGTTCTCCCTCTCCCTGTCCTCCCCCTGTTATATGTCTCTGTCTTTTTTATGTTTCTTGGACAAGATGTGACTGAAAGGCAAATTCTGTTGCTCCAAAACACGTGCAATGGTGAATAAAGTGAAACTTGAATCTTGAAGAAATACTTCGAAGCCTTCTATGGTTTTATTCTAAGCCGGAGGCATCTTCTCAGAATCTTTGGATAATACTGACTTTGTCATTGATCATTTTGGGACTTGCAGGAAGTAACTGATTTTATCAGTTTCAGTAATTAAGAGGCACAGGAGGACACTAGTGTTTCATGTGGATGTACAGTATCTTTTAGCATTTTATTGTCTCATTTATTTCTTTTAACTTGGTTGTTTTATCTTCTGATCTTGAGTTGTGACCATAGACGTATAATAAATGTCACTTATCCGTTTCTGAAACAGAGTTTTGAAGCAAAAAGGCTAGTGAAGTCTAATGTGTAAGAAAAAAAACAAAGTAAAGGAGGGTAAAATGCTGAAAATAGAGGAACACATAATCCCAAACCTTCCTAGTCTTACATCTAACCCTGTTTGACACCTCACTCCTTCTCCCCCTGTGTAAATAACAACCCTCTGGGTGCTGCTGGGCCCATCTATCTGTCAGTCCACTTGGTGGATCTAGTGGTTGTGCAGCAGTTTGTTTTGTGAGTTTGTGCTGAGTCAGTGTGGGAGACGGAGCCAAAAAGCAGCTTCAGTTCACCACAGCCGACTGATGTCTGCCTGCAGAGAAACATTAAACCAGGTCTGAGTCACCGCAGAGGCAGAGCCGCGCCTACCAGCTCTCTGCTGCTGCACCACACCCAGATAGATAGATAGATAGATAGATAGATAGATAGATAGATAGATAGATAGATAGATAGATAGATAGATAGATAGATAGATAGATAGATAGTGAATGGTGATACAGGAGGAGAAGCTCTCTTCTCCTCTTATTGGTTACACTAGCAGTGGTTTTGTGCAGCAGCTCACATGTTGCTCCTCCTCGTGTGTGACCACTCCCTGAATTCCTGCTCCAGCTCCGGAGCCTCTTTCAACAACAACATCTACCGGAACTCCACGTCTATCTCCCCCTCTGTCTCTGCGGTGTGATCACTTGCTCTTAAAACGTGGAAGAAATGCTTTTTTAAATGACACAAAAATGTATTCCTCCGCGAATGCAGAGATGAATAAATAAATGTTATACAGCCACTAAACTTTAAAAGCCACATTATGAGGAATAAAGAAAGCAGGAGCTGAGGATGCAGCTGGAGCTCCGTTGAGCCACTCTCTCTGAAGATGTCATGGGAACTTCTTGTTGTTTCAGTGAAATTGGCAAAGACAGGAGTTAACTCAAGATCAGCCCTGTACACAAGTCTAACTTTCAGGAAGTGTAATTCAATTGATTACTCTCATTAGCCACTGTTGACTCTAGATAAGGACTTTTGTCCCAGTTTACTTCATTTCGGGAGTTGAAACTACCACACAGACAAAACCTAACTCTAACTAAATACATCTTACTTCTCCAAACATGAAGCTTATTCTATGATTTAAGCACACTTGGATTTTAAATCTACTTTTGCAGAAGTGTAATGGAGAATTTTCCCACAACATTCTTGCTCTGTGGTTCTGCAAAAGTGAGACTGAAATGTGAGATGAACAGACTCTATCGCTGCAAAAACACCAGACTACAGCTGCAACAAACACCACTGGGATACATTTTTTTTAACTGTTTGAATTTGCATTGTCATCCTCACCATCAGCACACATCTGCTGTTCAGTCTTGTAACCACCAGAGGGCGCTCTTTGCCCTGATATGAGACTCCTGCCATGTGCAGGAAACATATGAAGGGAGATTTTGCCCTGAGTTTGTCTTCCCAGGTGGTGCACTGTGCCTGTCACTGCCTGTGCTACCTAGATGTAAAGGTGGGTGTCAGTCTGAGTGGGAATGACTTTTTTTTGTCCAAGCTTTTTTATTCATTTTCAGGAGCTTGAAGAATGTAGCGTTCTTTTCTGTCCAGATTAAAGCTTCACTGTTCATTAACCTCTTAGTCCACCAGGTCATCGGTGATCCGTTTGCCATTTGTATGACATTGCCAAAGTATAAACTGCATCAGAAAGCCTAGATATTTCACATTTCAGTTACTAAGACTGTTTTATGGTTTTCTCCACCAACAGAACGTAATTAGTGGAAGAATCACTCAGATGGTGATCACAGCAACTGGGACATTCTACCTGTTTTGGGGTCATTATGTCATCTATAGTCTTTACCCTGAATATTCACTCTCCTTTCCACCAGAGGAATCCAGAGTTCAAACATATCCAAAGTGTTGTTTCATCAAATTATTCCAAGTGGTGAAATTTCTCCTGTAAAGTCTGTTGTTTGTCTGTCTGTCGTGTCCGTTCTCATCAATAACAGCAGCTTCACAGTCTTAGAGCATTTCCTCCTTAATGTCAATCTGGCAAAGCTGAGTGTGTTTGATTTCCCTAGGGTTCTTGGTTCAAAACAAAAGTGAACCTGTTGTTTTATGTTGAGTTTCCATTCCAGGACAGCTTGTGAGAGCCAACAAGTGCTCTCTGCTTGACTGGAAAATAGCACACAGTGGTCTTGCGTAACATCTCTACCAGGGGGTCTTTTATTTGTTTACAATCCTGTCAATCACTCTATACTGAACCAAGATTTACCAGTCACACAGAGCCAGCTGTTGCCATTTAGATCATTGAAGATACCTATTCATTGCTGCATTGTCGCATTAATGTGCGCAATAAAATAGGTACAATTCATGATTGGGAACTAAAATGTTATGATTGTTGAGGAAGCTCTCCACCATAAAAGCAAACTTGACTAAAAAGAGGACACTGAGCACTGACAAAGCTGGTTTTGTTTGTACAGTCTTCAGATTCAGAGTATTTATTGTATCCTTAGGTAAAATCCGTTTACAGAGAGTGAGTTTCCTGGTATTCGTATTGTATTGAAAACACACATAACCACACAGGACAAGACAAGGTGACAACAGTGCGCAGGCTAAAAGAACAGAGAGGAATAAGCATGGCCTCAAGATAAAAAGCAAGATACATTCAAATATCAGTCGGCAGGAAGGGCCTTAAAATAAGTAAAACCTTGTGAAAGCAAGCCAAATGATAAAAGGGATTTATTAAGAAAACACCAGGAACATAGTGCAACAACTAAAAGACAAAACAATGTCCCAAATTGAGAGGCAGCAGTGCAGCAGTCTTCAACTCAAAAATGTCTCTCCCAACTGCAGGCTGCTCTCAGCTTTTAAAGGCAGGTGAACCTCATCAAAAATTAGCAGCCTCACCTGGAAAGAGCAGAGGGGAGGAGGGAACAAAAAACATGGAGCCGTAACAATAATTTATTACAAAAAAAACACTGGCAAAAGCCACAGTCAAAGCATTGAAGGTGCTGCCCTGCTGCTGATCCTGGCTGCAGTGAGAGAGAGTGTGGGAGGAGCCAAGCAGAGGCTTTGTAGCCTACTCACAGGTGCGAGGAATCAGAGAGGCTGGCAGGTATGGAGTTTTGCTTGGCTAGTTCACATGCCCTGCTAAGTCTTGACCTGAAGTTGCACACAAAGTCCAAAACATTAGCAGGGGCGGGCTGGTTGGCTAGCCATCTTTCTTTCAAGAGCTTTAAGGGGCCACGCACAGTATGTCCAAACACAAGTTCAGCTGGGCTAAAACCAAGGGACTTTTGAGTCACCTCTCTAACTGCAAACAGAAGCAGAGGGATTCCTTCATCCCAGTCTTTCTCATATTGCATACAGTACGCTCGCAACATGGTCTTTAAGGTCTGATGGAACCTCTCTAGGGCTCCCTGAGACTCTGGATGGTAAGCTGATGATGTACGATGCTGGATAGACAACTGTTGGAGCACCCGAGTGAACAGACGAGACATGAAATTTGACCCTTGATCTGTCTGAACAATCCTTGGCAAACCAAAAAGAGTGAAGAACTTTACAAGGGCCTTACGCCGAAGAGGGATGACCGCAGGAAAACCTGGTAGCAGCACACATAACTGTCAACAAGAACTGGTTGCCAGATTTGGTACGAGGAAGTGGACCAACACAGTCAACAATGACCTGCTCAAATGGTTCCCCAATAGCAGGGATGGGATGCAAAGGCGCAGGGGGTATTTTCTGGTTAGGTTTACCAACACTCTGACACACATGGCAAGTTCTACAGTATTCAGAGACATCGGAATTTATGCCGGGCCAAAAGAAATGCCTCAGAACTATTTAAAGTCTTCTTAATGCCCAGGTGCCCTGCAAGACAGTGATCATGGGCCAAGCTCAGGATTTCAGAACGATACTTACTTGGAACAATAACCTGAAACACAATACCCCAATCATCCTGACAAGCTAACTGAGGAGGGGTCCACTTTCATTATGCCATTCATAAAAGCCAGATGAAAACAACAGTGCAAGGAATAAAAACAGAGGTTATGATACAGTTTCTCTCATTTGTTAATTTGGCTGCTGGAACAAAAGTATTTTTGTAACGTCTGGTTTTACAGGCAGGGACCATGAACCCTCCGACCTGATGGGAGCAGTCTTTGGACAAGATGTGGACAGTGAGCACAGCTCTGCCTAGTGTTTGGTCACCTGAAACTAAAAACTCTACAACTCCTACAAGGTTTTACCTAGAAAGCTCAAATTTCACCCAGATGTAGACGACAAGGTGTAGAAGTTATGTGGTGAATGTCTTATGTCTAGCATGGAGCATCTTGAAGCTAATGACTTTCAAAAAATGGTACAACAAAATGTAGAGGAACAAAGTGTTTCAGCTGCATTTAGCCTGATGTGGACTTTAGACACATATTAAAACATGACATTTTCTGAAACAAGAGACTTCAATCTCTAAAATGAGGTGTCACTGATAAATTTTGACTTTGTGCTTCCTCTAAAACATTGTTTTTTATACAGGCCAGAATTAAGTGAGATGTAAGGGGTTAATAAAGCTATCTGCTTCTAAAAAAATGTTTTATAAATGTTGTCTTCTTTGAGTTAACCTGTAAATTTAAAGAAGAACTGATTGAGGTTTAATGTAAGAAAAGGTTGAGCCTCTGAGGTCTGACTCAGGGAACTAAAGCCCACACAGTCGGCGTGTATTGACTAATACCTCATTGTTTATGCATGATGTGCAGTAAGGCACGTTTCACTGAGTCTGGCTGCAACCACCAAAATCATTTCTACGTGATCAGTCTGTATAATCTTGATGTAATACGTGTGTCTTTGACCCAAAAACACCAAACAGGTTTGAGATGTTGCATAATGTGGCCTGATTTACCATGGAAATAAAGACTCACACACAGGGGTAAGGTTATTTTTACAGTATTATTGAATAAAATCTATAAAATAGTTCACAAAAAATACAATGCATTAATAATTTCATCTTCTTACGTATAGTAAACTCTTCCTTCAGATACATTTATATCAAATTCAATACAGCCTGTGCTTCACAAACCATACTGACACTCTACTTTCATACATTTATAAATAACACCGCAGCTTTCTGCATGTTGTTTTCAGTCCTGTCAGGAAGATTAATTCAATGGCAAAAATAAAGAAAAACAACAACAGGAAAGTGGATTTGTTTCAGTAAATCCAGCAGATTCACACTGTTTTTCTGTGCAGGAGCAAAAACAAGAAGCTCCTCATACATCAACCCAGCTCCTCGTACTCCTCATGTGATTGGTCGATGGTGTGAGTCCGGGCAAAACAAGCTCCAGGCCCCTCCTACTGAACGAAGTGACGCAAGCTGCTTCCTCCCACCCCCCTCCTCCTCCTCCACGTCCTCCTCCTCCTCTTTTTTTTTTTCCCTCCTGGCCCTTGCTGCCACCTCCTCCCTCAGCTAGTTCACTGTCAGCCTGTCACGATACATTAAGCTCATATGCTACTAGTGTTCTAGAAGAAGGCCAAGAAGAGGGAGGACGAGATGACGGCTGTAGGTTTTAATGCTTTACATAACACTTCACCTCAGTTCTCAGCTGTTCTATCAATGAAGCTGAAGCACAGGCAAACCCTTAACATGAATAAACTAGGTTCAGTAGTAAGGCACATAGTCGACATGAGAGATGGAGATGTGGACGGATTACTTTGGTCTGAAAAGGAAAGCATTGGATTCCACCGGTTAGGAATTTCAACCAAAGACGTAAAAGCAAATGTTTTCTAGAAGAGTCCATTTAAACCGAAAACGAACAGACATCAGGAGGTAGAACAGGAGTAAACCACAGAGAGTGAAGGAGCTTTAAGCCTTCACGCTGCTTCTCTTCTACTGGACAGGTGATTAGAGTTTCAGGTAGAAACATATAAAACTGCTTTAAAAACTCCCCCCCTTATAATAAAAGTCCATACCATCAGGTTACAGAGGCCTCTGCTGCCATTCTTGACATCCTCAGACAGAATCATTTCAAATACATCTTTTATGCTGCATTCATGACATGTTGATTTAACTGTGGGTACAAGCTGCCGCAAGGGATGAGCAGATTTTGTCTACAGGCTCTAAAGTCTCGTTTCCACCAAGTGGTCTGGTACGGGTCAGAGCGGTTTGGTACAGGTCAAATGCTGACACCTGTGTCGCCTACGTAATAGTGTGATGGCGTAGCAGCCAAACAGTGTACACTGCTGATAAATCCAACTAAGAAGAGCAACGAAGGAAGACATCCAGCAACTCATCTTGATTCAATTTTGTGAAGATTCTGTCGACCAATGCAGTGTTTCTAGCACCACCATCTGGGGTTAGGATGGTACACCAGGTACCCCAACAGAAGGGTACCAAAGCTGAGATGGTACAGGACAGTAATTTGGGGACCTGTCCTGGTTTTAGTCCAAGGAAACGCCACAAAATGCGTGCCATTCCAAACCACTTGGTGGAAACGGGGCTAAATATTTCACTCGACCGTGCAGTAGAGTCAGCAAAAAGCAGTAGAAATGGCAGCTGCTGCACCGAAAGTATAACTTACACTCAGAGTAAAGACTGTACATTTTAAAGAACAGATCCTTTCTGCTGCAGTTTGTGGTTGGTTTTCATTCATAAATAAAATTATTTCAGTTCCAACAAGAGACAAGGCGTCAACCAATATCTGCTTCCTGTCTCAGGACCTGGACGCGGCCTTCAACGATGAGGATTGGAAGCTTATTCTTTGGCTGATGAATCCTCACATTGATCGCCCTCAGTCTTCTCTTCACAAGACAAATAAATACACTCATCACCATCCACCCTTTACCTGCTGCGCGACCACAGCCACAAAGTTAAAATACCCCCCGACAGAAAGTGTTCAGTCCCAATAATGAAAGTAAACCGGGGCCTTTACCCTGCAGGCTCACTGGCTGAATCACACCCTCTTAAGTAATTGACGAGATTTTAATTAATAATCAACCCAGGTCTGATCCAACAGCCTGAGTGACATAGGGGGGGCTCAGGTTTCTTCTTCCTGAGCGGGTGATTCACTCATGATGCTTTTTGCTTAGACTCCTTATGAAACAGGAGGGAGAAGACGCATGACCATGGAGAATTTAAGATTCCATCAGCTTCCACAGAGGTAAATAAAACATCTTACACACTTTTATACACCTGAATGTCATTCAATATTAATTCTTCTTTTGTCAAATTTCAATAATATCATCTTACTAACCTGAGTTCTCACATTCATAGATGGTATAAAAGTGTCTAAAAGTTAGTGTTGCTGTATCTCATTCACATTTTAATCTGGATTCTTCACCTGCTATAATAAATATCATGTAAATAACTTAAGATGTGTCACGTGTTCTTAAAAACGTCTTGCATAGGAGTCGATGTTTTCTAGAAACAACCTGATGGAACCTTAAAAATCCAAAGTCACGCTCAGTTTATTCAGTCCTTGTTCTCAGTCTCCACTGTCCTCAGTGTCCTCAGACTCCTGGACTTGGTTCAGGAGTTGATCTGAGCGATCAGGACTTGACCAGAATCTCCATGATGTGGTCCAGCTCATTCAGGTCCATCAGACACGACTGGAGACTCCCAGCTGAGGCGTGACTGTTTGAGCGCATTTTAACGTCCTC